>JAVXUP010001897.1:0-180648 GCA_033070095.1 Escallonia herrerae | reverse complement strand
GTTACATTATGTAGCGGACGATGTAGCAGAACCATTAGACATCAATACTTATAATTTTTTAGACATCAACACCGTCCGTTATACTATGTAACAGACGGTGTAGTAGCATACATGTAAAGACATTACCCTCATTTTCTTTTCCACCATCAACCTATCTCAACAAGGGAAAAAAACTATTTTCTTACCACCATCAAACCTGTCTCAATAAGGGAAAACCACAACACAACCCAAAAAAACCACAACACACAAAAATACATGTCTCAAAGAAGGACATCGGATGTTTCAAATAAAAAATGCTATGTCATAAAAATAATCATTTACAATGTCATCATTGGGTCTCATCTTGAGCAGGATTCTCGTCGTTAGCCAGATTTTCAATATTCTTAACTGCTCTAGGCTGGCCGTTATGAATTTGTCAAGCTATTCTATATCTAAAGGCTTCTACATCTGCTTTGCTCTAGACGGAGTTCTTGAGGCTCTCATGCTGACAAATGTAGTCCATGTACATGCAGATAAAAATGCCACAATCCAAATGATTATCTTGCTTGGGCCTCTGTCTCTATAATCAAACTTCGAGCTTCGGCTTTCCCTGTACTTTTAGTCCATGGAAAGAGTGGACCATGGCACAAAACAGATCCTGTTGAGAGAAAAAAATGGCATAAGCTACGAGTTAACAATTACAATAAGCAAAAAATAACAATCGCAAGATTACCATAACATCCAATTGGTATTTGAAAAGATCCTTCACGGGTATCTTTAGGGCATCGTCGTGGAGACTGTCGAGGATTGGTATGACCATGTGAGTTGGTTCATAGAAAATCAAGTATCAGGGGTTGCTATTACTTAAAAATGGTAATAGGAAGACGTCAACATCAAGGGCGCTCACCAGACTATCCTTATCATTAGAAATGCAAAGAGCGAAGCACTCTGTTTCACTGGATCAAGCTTTTCCTCCCCCTCTTGGATACCCAGTCATTCCATTCTCTGACGAGCATGTCATGAAAAATCGCATCCAACAAAAAAACGCGGGGATACGCATTCGCCCTATCCCAACCCCGACACTTCAAAAGTTGGGCATAAGCAGAGATCACAGTGTCCTCCAACCAAGCCCCAGGCATAGGGTGGACATTTTGTCCCACGAGATATTATCCATGCCATTTGGGTAGTTCATACCACTTTTTTCTTTGTATGGAGAGGGCCCACTAAAGTAACGTTAGTGAATTAACTGACATTTTACTTGCTTTTGAGGCTTCAATGGATGCCCTTTGGGATAGCCAGGAATGATAGGGGGTCAATGTAATATCCCAAACTTTGGGAGCGGGTTGAAATACCCATCGGTGCTTCGAAAAATAGACGGATGTTAAATTTGAGTAATGCTCGGGTATAGTAGAATATCAAAGCTTAAAAGAACTTGGGGGCAAAAATATAATTTTTGAAATGTTCTAGGGCATTTGCATAATTTTAGAAAACTTTGGGGGCATAATTGTCAATTATGATTTTAGTGATGAAAAAAAAATGAAATGAGTGACCGTATATGTTTTATGGTCATCTAATTAAACTAATGGAGGTTGGAATAAAATTGGGGTTATTATGCGATTATGGAAATTTGTGGGGGTTACGGGTATGGGGTTAGGAGGTGAGATTGTGCGTAATTTTAGGGTTTTTGAGAGTAGTGGTGCGGAAGTGTGGGTATGAAGAAGTTGTGTGTGTGTTAGTGTGTGTAGAGAATGTATTTCAGTGTGTGTCGTGAGTATGCGTGTGTTTTTACAGGTGTGAGGGTGTGTGTGTGTGTGTATGTTCAATCATGTATTAGTGTGTGATTTTATGAAGTTAGTGAGTAATTGAGGTGTTTGATGGGTGTAGTAGGTGTAGTGAGGGTGGTGTGGAATGAAGTGAGTGGAGTTGATTTCAGTAGAAGAAGAAGGTTGAAGAAAGTGTGTGCTTTTAACGTGAAATAGTGTGCCACAATTTGAATAGTAACCGTTATTGTCGTTAAAAATGAAAAATTAATTTAGGCAGATTTAATCCGAATTTTTATAAATCCATAGGGAAAAAATTAGACAAAGTCCAAAACTATAACCCAGATATTTTTATGAGACCTACGCTTTGGAATTTTCAGTATTTTCAGCGAAGGACGTTAAATCAGAATATCGATTAAGCGAAAGTCAGAAATTTATTTAACCTAGTAAACATAGTTATTTTAATCTAAAAATTTTATGAAAACCTTATTTTAATGATCTGTTTCATATTATAAAATTCTGTACTATTCCGAGGCCGATAGATATTTTTTGCGGAACTGGCCTTTTAGTGATCAGTTCGGACATCGGTTCGGAATTGTTGGATGAAAATCTTCTAAAATACTTTTTAGTCCAAAAATGACATCACAATGCTTAAAATAGCGTTTTAAGATATTTTTGGAGTTTTTCTGGTGCCGAAAAACCCTAGGGATATTTTTGGTAATTTGCCACCCTTAGGGGATATTTTGGTAATTTTATCCATAAGAGGTATTTCTGAGTAAATTTACATACGATAAGAATATTTTAGTGATTTGGCTTACCAAAAAATCATTTTGATGATTTAAGCGTAACAGGGGTATTTTGGTAATTTGCCACCCCGAATGAGTATTTTGGTAATTTAACCTAAGAAAGGTATTTCATAAATTTACATACAATAAGTCTATTTGGGTGATTCTATGCACGGGAAGGCAGTTTGGGTAATTGCAGTTCGAGAGAGGCATTTTGGTAATTTTATACCTAAGGGCATTTTGGTAATTTTACATACGTGGTAAAGGTCATTTTAGGAGTATGCGTGAGTCCGTATTAAGTTATAATATTTTTCTATGGTCTGTGTTCTAATGATTCGATTATTCTGTTTAGGTTAAAGATAAAGACTTTCGGTTAGATAATTTAGCTGCGGATCCAGGTAAGGGATTCTATCTGAACCCTGGGTAAGGACTTTTGTCTGAACCCTTATTTGATAACTTGTACTTGTAAGTACTCCTTTGAATTACTTATGACTAATGTCGAACTCTGAAGTATGCATTAATATCAGTATGTTCTTGTCCAGAAAATCCTAATATTGAACCTGTATCGATTATTTAAAATCTTGTGATGCTCGCCTGTTTGCGTGCTGAGCAAATTTGACAATTATTCGCAATCATTTTTGTTGTTTATCTGTGATTTTTCTTCTGAAAATTCCAAATGTTGACTTATGTCAGTATGATTATTGTTATTGGAATCTGAATTGATTTCGGTGATTGAGCTTATGTTAAAGCTCATTGATATTGTTGATTTTTCTATGTTGACCTGGGTTTCTATTCTGTAGGAGGGCATAATAAGGCTAGTCTGAATCCTGCAGGAAAAGCAGGCTAGTACCCAAGTGGACTAGTATTTTGGTACATCATGCATGTACACTCTGATTAGCTTGCCGGAATGGCATTGTAATCGCCCCAGAATCAATGTTGATTTTTTATTTTCTCTGTTCTGTATATTACCGTGACTACTACGGTCATGACTGAAAAGTATTCTCTGAAATAATTTGTGCTTGGATTAAAATCCCTTGAGAAATTCAGTGTATTTTGAAAAGAACTGTCTCAGATGATTTGTGTAGTTTGAAATATCTCGAGAAAACTCTGTTGTATTTTGGAGATGATGACTTTGGAAATAATCTTTTATTGATCGTTTTGGAACCCATTGTGATGGTGTTTATCTATTTTGGTATTTATTTTTGATGAATTTCGATCATTTTGAAATCATTGACTTTTTGACCGTTTGAAGTATTCTGGAAATTTTCGTCAGTCAGATTCTTGTAATTCTTTCATTGGTCCTTGCACCACTTTACTGAGCTCTTAAA
The DNA here is from genome assembly GCA_033070095.1 of Escallonia herrerae. Taxonomy (NCBI): domain Eukaryota; kingdom Viridiplantae; phylum Streptophyta; class Magnoliopsida; order Escalloniales; family Escalloniaceae; genus Escallonia; species Escallonia herrerae. The sequence continues at coordinate 176,796 of JAVXUP010001897.1, read as the reverse complement.
AGCTCACCCTTCATTTGGTTACCTTCTGCAGGTGATGATAAGCTGTAGCAAGTTCAGGAATGGGTTAGAGTCTGAGTGAGATTCCGATGAGCCCATCAAAACTGTGTAGACAAGACCCCTGCGTGGGTCTGTACTGTTGGTTCATTCTTTAAGGATTCAAGTTTGAAAAGAACCTATGTTTTAATAGTTTGAGTTTGAGCAAGTTTTGTTGTAATCATGTATTTTGAAGAATTCGAGTCGGTATTGAATTAAATGCTTTGAAATATGTGGTTGTGTACAGGATTTGACAGGTTTGATATGATCCGATAGGTTAACGACTCGGGAGTTCGGGGAGGTGGAGCTCCGAATTTCTGGGGCATTACAGTCGACCGGGGGATATTATCCTCCGGAGGAATCAGAAGGTCCTGCCCACGGGATGATTGGTAGTGGCTCGGAGATTGAAGTTGAAGTTGAAGTCTTGTGTAACTTGACTCTGAGAGGGGTGTAACTTCTGAGTCCCCAAGCAAAGAGAATGAGGGACCACTGAACTCTGCCCAATGAGGCATTCCCATGCCCGATGGCGGCCCCCAAACACCACCCATCCCAGCTATGAAGGGACCACCAACTCCTCGCTCACCCTCGAAGTCTGTCCGGAGGATCACCGTATCCCTTGCTCACATGGGGAGGCTGCCACCCTGAATAATCCATTCCTGGGATGACGCCCGAAGGCTATCCTGTACAACGGCTCAAAAAATCTCTGCAGCCATTTGCTAATGCATCAGCCTGGGTGCAAAGTTGAGCTCCCATGGCATCCACCGCTTCTTTCCGCTCACTCAGTTTCTTGAAGAAGGCGAGCGGGGCATTAACCTACCTCCAAAGAGATAATAAGTAACTTCAAATATAAAAGGGATTGAATGTAAAACAAGAATCATTAAATTTAATTAAAAGCATTGGTTGGGCAACTTACGAGCTTATATGCCTATCGCTCATCGATCTGACCCCTAGGGTGGTACTTCTGCCCTCTTTCAAACCTTATTGGGGCTATTCTCTTCCAAGTGATGAAGTAATACTAGTCGTTGTACTGCTCAATGTTGATCATGGGGTCAGGCTTCGACACAATGGCCGCCAGCATATCTTGCTAAGAATCCCAAAGTTCAATTTCGTATGCCCACATTTTGTGCACATTCACCTTGCCAAACGATGGGACACCCGGTGGGTTCCTATTACCCCTCATATCTGGGGCATCAGTGGCAACCCCTACAGGCACCCAAAATGGTGCATTGCACGATCTGATAGTTGCCACTCCGAGATCTCAAAGTGGATCAATGGTGTGCATTGCAACTCGGAGAGCTTGAAGATGAACGACTTTGTCACCCGTCGCTCCAAATATTTGTACGGTGCCCAACGTATTTGGCCCGGAGATAGTGAGTCGAACTCCCCCCGATAGAATGTAATGTTGTGACGGGGATCATCTCTCCTCGGGTGTGGCTCTCCCTCCTGCTGTACTCCCAAGCGCACAACCAAGGCCATACATTATCGGTTCAGTCCCTACTGTTGGGTGCGCCGGTAGTATGTGTTCATAAGATTACATCTGAGAACAAAGACAAATTAGGGTCATATCATCAAAATTTGTTGTGCACCGACTAATAAAAAAATATAAAAAACGTAATTACAAGAGTGATATGATATACCAGTGAGAGACATGCACATATAGCTTTGGCGTCGAGCCTCGTTGCCTTGTGCAATGCTTGATGCAAGTATGCAAGAGTTGTTGCACCCCTAGGCCTAATCCCCAACCTCTTGCAGGTTATCCCACCAGTGCTAAATTCACTCTCGGGTATCGAAGTAAAGAATTCCCTAGCAGCTCTCTTATTTGATACTTTCGATGGAAGAGCAATTACCGGCCGTCCCGTCACCGGTAACCCTAAGATGAACCCTACATCTTCTAAGGTTATTGTCATCTCTCGAAGAGGGAAGTGAAACGTATTTGTTTATCTTCTCCATATTTCAACAAGGCCATCTATTAAGTTCCGGTCAATTTGTTGAAAGATATTCCCATGCATAAAAACCACAAACCCAATTCCACATAGCATTTTTTTCTGGAATTTGTTCAATTTCCAGTTTTTGAATTGTTCAGATACTTCTACTGTGTTGAGGGGTGCTCTTTCCTACGAATTAATAAAAATAATTTTAGCAAAACAAATGGTATACAATATTCGCGAGAATAAGAAAATAAATACAAAAATAAGTATCTTACTTATCCATTCCAGATAGATGTACTAATATTGTTTTCTTGGTCATATAATACGGAGGATCTTCTGGTCTAGGGTTAAAATTCATTTTTCGCGACTAAAATTATTTTAAAAAAAAGTAAATCAAGTTTGGAAGCTTTTATGAAATACTAGTACATGCATAGTACATACAATGCTAGCAAATACTCAATACACACACACATACACACATACACACACACACACACACACACACACACATATATATATATATATATATATATATATATATATATATATGCATGTATAATATATACTATACGCTAGCACATATGTGTCATATACATAATCAATAACCATGCATAATACGCAATACTCATCACAAACTCTAGATTATAAATAAATAAATGATTGATTTTTGAAATTACGTGATTAATTAGACAATTAAAGGACTTCTTGGGAAGAAATTGCGCAAATTTTTTTGCCAATTCTGCTGGGAAGATTAGGAAGAAAAAAGGAGGGAGAAGAATTTTGAAGCTAGGGTTCGTGTATATATATGTAGACTGTCTGCTACATAATGTAGCTGACAGTATGGATAAGGACAAAATAACAGTCATGGGGGGACATGATGTGACACGTGTCAGTCAAAAGTCGTCCGCTACACTATGTAGTAGACTACTTTTTGACTGACAATTTTCAGGGTCAAAAAGTCGTCCACTACTATGTGTAGCAGACGACTTGGGCGAGACATTTTGGTAAAAAAGACCATCTACTATACTATGTAGTGGACGTTTTTTTTTTTGAAAAAAGATCTAGGCCATCTAGATCATGTGAGCAACTTATCCCATTTTGCCTGCGAGAGCAATGGATTAGCTCTAATCCGTTGCTCGCTGGCAGCTTAAGCTCTGTTTATTTTTTTAAGTAAACTTTGCCGTTCGCCACATAATGTAATGGACGGTAAAATTTACAATACTGCCCCCTATTTGTCCGCGAATCACTCTTACTCCTTGAATACCTTCTAGGCATTTTAACCAAAACTATCATCCGATACATAATGTAGCGGACGACCTTTTTTTTTGTTTTGAAAAAGTTAGATTCGGTTCGTCCATCTATTATGAATGGACTGCCAGATCGCGCTTACTAGCGAGGGCATATATATATATATATATATATATATATATATATATGTATATGTATGTATGTGTATATGTGTATGTGTGTGTGTGTATGTGTATGTGCACACACACACACACACACAGGGTCGCGATCTAATGCCAGTGCAGACAATTTAATTTACTTGCCAACATGATCTGGCCGTCTATCAGTAATTTATGGATGGTCCAAATTAAATCTTCTTCCTCAATAGTGTTAGATGACCTTAATACTTTAACGTATTTTCAATCTAACCCAAATTTTTTTAAAAAAAATATAATTTTATGCACCCAATACTTTGTCAAGTACAAGACAAATCACAAGGTTCACCCAATACTTTGTCAGGTACAAGATAAATCACAAGGTTATTTTATGATATAATGTTACTTACAGAGATGTTGCTCTTGGTCCTTGAACGTACGCCACCAATACTTCTCGTGTTGCCTTTTGATATCTAAACTTTTCACCAAGTAGACATACAACTCAATGCCTTACGTTCCTTAAAATTAGGTAAAGGCTATTGTCAAACACTTTCAAGCTTCCAGGATATTTGTTTGAAAAGTGTAGAAAAATGTCGTACCAAAACCAATACTTCTTACATTTATACTGGAAAGTTAATTTTACATAGAAGCAATAGAAAGGAATGATTCCTTCTACTGTTGCACATACTGTTTCTTAGTACACTTCAGAGTCTTACACACTTCATACAAAGCTTGTCACATCCGATGTGGCATACGCATGAGTTGATATGTTTTGATCCATTTTTCAGAGGGTAAAATTCTTGGTTGTGCCAGGCAATAGGATGCTCCAGTATCTACAAAAGTATTTATTTTATAAGGGTGATAACCTTAGAATTTGAAACTTAATTCTATATAAGAATTGTTTGGATTTACCACTATTCATTTATTGTTCATATTTTCCGAGGTTTTTTTACCCTTGATAACACTCATAATATCTTGAATAGACTTTTCAAGCTCATCTCCTGTCAAGCCCTTTTCTTTCAGTTTTTCTATAGTGTAACACCCAAAATTTTATTTATTTTTTAAAAAATTCATTTTAACCTTAACCAAAATTTATTTGTGGTCTTTAAAAAAAAGGGTGCGGGTGAAGTTGAGAAGAATAACCAAGTCTAAGGGTATTTAAGCAAAATCTTTCTAGGATTAGTATATAAACACTAACCTAAAAAAAATTCAGCCGCCACTTCAGTTTTGTTTGTTTTTTTCTTTACATGATGTTAGAGTGTGAAAGAGAGGAGGAAGCAAGGAGAGCCTTAGGGCTGAAAATCCCAGGTATGATCCCTTGTCCAATTAGCCATCAAAATGTATAATTTGAATGGGGTTTTATGCTAATTTGAGGGGGCCGTGGATGTTTGATTGCTATGTTTTTTTTAGTGTAGTGCGTGTGTTGGACAAGATTTCTAGGTATTTAGGCTGTGTAGTGGGGCTGCCATGTGGTGGCAGCCATGGTGGGACTTAATTGTGTGTCATGTATTTATGTGTAACGGAGAAGGGGATGAGAAACAACACAGGGCTCCTGTGCGTAATGGGGCTGTTTTGTTGGTCAAGGGTGGGTAACAGCATGGGAAAAAAGAGGACTGCAAAGGCAGCTGTGTGAAGGCTATTTTGGCATTGCGTAGGTGTGATTTTATCCGTGAAAGGGGTGAAAAGGAAGGGGAAACAACAACAAAAGGGGCTGCTACTGCTGCTGTGATTTTGTGTGCGCGCAAGGTGGAAAAGAGAAGAGAAAGGGCTGCCGTGAGGGCAGCTGGGTGAGGGGCCGTTGGCGTGGTGTTGTGGTCTGTGTAATGGTGAGTTAGGGACTGCTGAAGTGGGAAATAGAGGGGGAAGGGAAGGCTGCCATGGGTAGCCGTGGTGTGATAGTATGTGCGTGATGGCGTGTGCAAATGAGGGAGAAAGTGGAGAGGGAAGGGCTGCCCGTGATGAGTGGTGTGTGCATGAATGTGAGGGTGAGCATGATGAGGTAGAAGGGAGACGGAAAAAGGGGCTGCTCATGGTGGTGGTGGAGGGTGTGGAGTGTAGAGAGGGAAAGAGAGAAAATGAATTAGGGCTAGGTAGTGGAGAGAGAGAGAGAGACCATGATGGCCCTGAGACACCGGGGCACGGGTGGTTGCTGTGCTTAAGGAAAAAGAGAGTCAAAATTAGGGTTAGGGTTAGTTTTCTAAAGGTAGAAGATGATGAATAATAAACTAACAGTGGGCAGTCCCTATTTTGATTTTTTGGGCTATTTACAGATTTATTTAGCCAAAGTACAAAACTAAAACTCTCCTTATTTTTGCAAAAACTTTGACATGGAATTTTCTGAGATTTTTCTAGGCAAAAAAAAAAAGGTCTGAGACAATCTCGTTTTAAAAACATGTTTTTGAATTATTTGGCATAGTGAACAAGCTCATTTCTAGCCGAAATTTTTACAGTGAGCTGAACTTACTGAGAAGCTTCACTGTCTGAAATTTTGTGACATTCTGGTACTGTTTGACATATTTTGAAACATGAACATAAGCGCTCAATTTAATGAGTAGTTTAAGATTCCGAGCGAAAAATTCCCAGAACGACCATTCTTGTCCAAAAAAAAAAACCCCCCACTAATTGTTAAAAAAATATTCTTTTGGTTTGTATCTAGGTGGTAATAGTACGTTTAGCGTTGGGGGTAAACATGTAATTTTACATAAGTCAAGGGGCGGTTCGATAATTTTACTCACTTGAGAGAAACTTAATACTTAGGCGTGCTCAAGCGGTAATGAATGACATCCATGTGTGGTTACTTAGGCTTTGATAGACAAGAGACATGACCGACTTTTGAACAAGCTCAAGAACTAGTCACTGAGGGAGGTAAGTAACTTGCCATATTCCTCCTTATACCTTATTTGAAAATTTATATATTGTATACATGTTCTCAATAAAAACGAAGCTTTGAAGTACTTTTACTGCCCTGTGTTTGTGATAAATTGTTTAATGAAAACTGAAATGAAATGCCATGAAATTGTTGTGTGAGTAACTCAATCATGCTCGGTACATGTGGAATGAGATGATAGTCTGACTGTTTTACTGCGCCCCATATCCACGGGGGAAAAGTAGATTCCAGGTCCTGGTCAACGAGACCATACGTTGATGCACAGTACTATTGCACCGTGGTTCGCCTTTGTGTCCGCATGTTGGTTATCCCGGGCGGAGGAGGGATTTTGGGTTCTAGTCAGTGGGATCATACGCTGACCGCAGTATGCATGTTATGATTAACTGTGACAATTCTTGATGAAGCATTTGATTGATTTCATTCTAATTCGAGAATCTTTTGCTGCAAGTACATATATATATATATATATATATATATATATATATATATATATATATATATATATATATATATATATATATATATACACACGTGGATATGTTGAGAAATTTTATTTTGATAACATTGATATCCTTATTGTGAAAAGGAAAACCATGGCATATTTGAAACCCTCAAATTTTATTTTAAGGATATGACATGTGTATTTACTGGCCCCCAGCTCACCCCCTTTTTATAAATGTTTTCATGTGAACACCTAGATGAACCTCAGTTCTATGAGGGTAATGAAAATGAAGCCGCATGAGATGCTCGTTAAAAAGTTGGTTTAAGTTATTGAGAAATTGTAGAACTGTCAGTTTATTTACTTGAATTGTTCGTAGCTTAATCCCAGGAGGTTTCTTTTAAATAAATTATATCAATCTTTATGGAGAAAGTCAGTATAATTTTGGAAAGAGCTGTAAGGACATCTTTAGAAGTCATGTTATGGTGTTAGTTAATGTATGACTTTAAATTGTGCGCAGGTTTAAATAAGACCTGACAGAACCCTAAATAGTTGTTTGAATGGGTCTGCGGCCGGTCACGTGCCTAGCACACGGGTTTACCCGTGGGTTTGAGCTGTGACATACAGTGTCATGTATTGTTGTTGTGGTCATTACATGTATGGTTTCTACACATAATGACATACTTCGTCTGACTAGAATAGTAATTATTTTGTACCCTATGATATCTTCATCAGAACTTTCTTCATCTTTAGTAGATTTTTCTATACCATTTTTTCCTTTCCTTTGCCATTTGGATATGTAGACGTAGAAGGTGTAGACGTGACGGAATGTCTCCTTGGTTCTTCGAGGATGACAACGCCTTTATTTTTCCTAATCTGTATGTGCTCTAGTTGTTTACTAGCTAATCCTTCTTCTATCACCCATCTTTTAGGCCATGATAGTTGCTTTGGATTTACCTTCCGTGATTTTTTTTGCTCGGACATTACTACTTATTTGTTCAAATAGTTCTACTTTGCTGTTTAGCATTTTACTTAGTGAATTTATGGTATTTACCTATAAATTAGACAATATTGTGCTCCAATATTTTTGCAGACTTCTCATAATTTGGCCATGTCTTGAGTCTGAATCCTTAGTCCTAATGCTTTGTTAAGATAAGGATCTTTTAAGAACATGAAGTAGCTTGGTGGGGTGTTAAACCAAACTATACCATTATACAAGTTACTTTAGATACCCCTTATTAAGGTTTTTTCAAAAGTTTTTCACCGATTATTTGTTAAACAACAGATTACTGGTGTATCTTGCCATCTATGAATAATAGACAAAGATTAACTTGTATTATACCAATATAGACATAATGGTATCCTTCTCTCAATATGGCTCTTTTTTCTTCTTATTTATATTGTTGTTATTTTAGAACAGCTGGATCTATTTTATCTATCATTGATTTTTTTAATAATTTTTCTTTTTCTACTTTGTTTAAATATTTATTATTTTTTCTATTTCTTCTACACTCATTCCCTTTACGGGATCTTTAGTGTCTTTTGAGCCACTCGAAAAGAGTTTTTTTCACCTTCGCTACCACTATATGCTATAACTTCTTTAAATACATATAAAAATTCATTGCTATAGCAATTCTTGGTAGTTTCATAACTTATAAACTTTAAAAAGAAGTTATTTGAGTTTAGGACGTGATTTTCGCTTCTTAAACCTTTTATCTGAATTGTGTAACTCAGTTAATATCTAATATGTTATCTTGTTTAAATTTTTACAGATATTAATGTTTCATGAGATACATCAGTTATTTGATTTAATAATCTCTTTATTTCAGTTTTTTCAACTTAATGGTTTAAGTGTATAACTCCTGTCATATGATTTAATAAATAAGGAATTTGCTTGAGTTTTTCTGTTGGATCTTGTCTTTGATTAGGTTCTTATACCAATTTTGTATGGCCAAAGTCTCGTTTGGTCAGGAATGGCATATTTTAAACTTGAGAGGAGTCAATTTTAATTTTTTGAAGAGTATGAAGGTTTTTAAGTGAACTTGAAAATAAAATTAATTAGAGAGCTGACAGCTTAAGTTAAATTGTCAGCGCTATTAATAGATCAACCAATATATATATATATATATATATATATATATATATATATATATATATATATATATATATATATATATATATGCTAACACTGCTTCTATTTTGACATGCTTCTTTGCATGACAAGTGTCTTTCTAAAATGGAGGGAGAAAATTGTTAGAATTGAAAGTGACTTGAAAGAATAATTGATTGTAAAGTATTATTTTTTCTTAAAACTATATTAACTTAGAAAAATTAGGAACACATATTGAAATGGACACAAATTTTAGTTACTAAGTGCTAAAAGAATGCTGGTTAATAAATAAGGATAGCGTCAACTTCGACATCCTCTTAAGATTAGCTCTAGGCAAAACATATATGTTACTTGAGCATTATATGCTCCAAAAAATACCATCTTAAAGCTGAATCACGATCCTATGGTCTCATTTTTGTAACAGAAACATGTTACTAAGTTTATTTAGTGACAAAAATGGTACCTATAATTTTTAGCAACTGCGACAAACATTTTTAATAGTAATAATATTTTATTGCTTAAATTGTTATAGCTCTATTCTCTTTTATTTTTTTTGAGGGGTGAAATGAACCGGGTTCAGTACAGTGTAATGCCGGTTTCTTTCTTTTCGTTTTTTGAAACTTTCAGAGCAGACACACACCAACAAAGCCAAGAGTCTACGCTTTATGCCTGCAAATTGAAGGGAGCTTCGCAAAAGATATCCATGGCAACAGCAGACTCCACATGGGTCGGCAAGAAGCCGCTCAGGCGCCTCGGTGGCATGTCGGATGCACTCTCTCTCGCTGCCGATCTTGGTTTCTCTGTCCCCCCTCCTCCCTCCCAGGTCCTCTCTCTCTCTCGCGCACGCATAAACAGGCCCAATATGTGTTTGTCTTGAATTGTGTCAATTATATACATGTTTTTTGGCAATGGGTTTGTTCCTTTTCATGTTTTACAACAGTGTTGAGCCCTTTTGATCAATTGATCTTGAACCATTTCTCTCCAGAATCCTGATTTCATTCGATTATCAAGTATTGCTATCTTACAGATGCTACCTCCGTTTCATACTTGTTTGGAAAATTTTCAAACGTGTAAACACTAGATTGAAGTCAAATAGTAATTACAGATTAAAAAATGTATTGTTTGATAAGTTGTTGGATGTGACTAAACGTGTTAGAATTGCGGCCGTGTGGGAGTTCTTCACAAACTCAGCACAGGTGAAGTGTATTACGCGTGAAATTTTATGTGGTGAAGCCTAAACTGCCCCTTACTGTGTGAAAATGTGATCAAGCGACGTGAAAACAAGGGAACTAGAAATTGTTGAGGGTTCAAATGCCTATACTAGGATTTTTTGTGTGGCAACTACCAATCTTTCACAGTATAAGTTTCAACATAACTAAATTTGAAAGTATAGAAAGTGAATTTATACTTGAAGGAGGCTGGATTGATAAATAACAAGTGAATCAATGGCCATAAACAAAGTATATTACCTTAGTCATGGTGGATAGTTACATTACAAATCAAATCAAAGCGGTGGATCTTTCTAGAGGAACACTGCACTACAAGCCGTAATTGGAGTCGCACAGTGTTGAGAAGCTATTGTACGCAAATTGCTACTAGACTACTGGAAATGTAGATTCCTAACTATTGACTAAGCTAGAAATTAATGATAGAACTATGAAGACACAAAGGTTTAATGCTAACCTAAGGAGCCATTAATGTAAGAAATACAAGTGTTGCTGATTGCTATGTGTCAAAGTTGATTGCAGCTTCAAGTCCTCCTTTGATAGTTAGAAATGCTCGCCAAAAGGACTTTGCATGGCTTGCACGTTTCTGTAGAGATACCGGTTTCCACCATGTGTCGTACTACTTGTCTCCGTTAAAGGACACCCCTTAACGTACTCAGCACTTTAAGTACTTGGAGAGATTTATGGAAACATGTTTTCTATCTTCTTCATTACTAACTACTTTAACTTATCCGAACGCAAAGAGCTTGCCTTGTGTCCCACTTGCAGCTACCATGAGTCCATGACAAATCAACCCATGTCATTAAAGATAAGATGTCACCTTTCCCAGTTGTAGCTGTCTTGACTACTCTGCCTACTTTGCACGGATTTCACCAACTCCTCGAGTAGTCCCACCCAACACATGGAGAAGTCTAACTGACATGACTCTTGCAGAGGTTAAAGTGATTCTAGTGAAGTCCAGCAGTGACTTCGCATTGAACGATTTTGCTTTACTTCGCTCCTGGAGAAGTTCACCTGCACAAGGTCTTGTTTGAGTTCATACATCGCTTGAGGATCATTGTTCTAGTTTGGCCTCTATCTAATGACTTCCCTCCGAACAACTTCGGCCTTCAACGAGTAATTAGCCCGTAATTCATTGTTAGTCTGTTTGACTTGGTGGAATCTATGCAATTTAGATGGCTGGCTTCGTGCTATTTGTACTTCTCCAGAAAAATTCATTTACCCTGCAAAGACGAGTCAAGCTACGGTAAAAACTGTGCGAAAAACTGAAGTTAAACTTTTTCAAATTCTATTTTAAGAATTTGCAAATCACAAACGGGGCAAATTATAGAACAATGGAGTATCTCTATCTTTTTTGTTGGCCGGTAAATTTTTACTATGATAGTCTCGCATTCTTATCCCAAATTTAGAAAGAGATTTTTAGGTTGAAGTGATGGATTTGGGGCACAAGCAAGTTCTTAAACATTTTAATTAACAATGGAAGGCGTTGAATTTCTTAGTATTTCAGGTTTCGGAAATTTTTAAACGGTAAGGCTACTATTAAAATGTTGAACCTAGTAAGTACACCAAATTTTGGCATGAATTTAAGGGTGTAAGTACCACAAATTTTGGCATGAATTTAACTGTTTCAGATGAGAGAATGCACTTTATATGCCTATTTTAAGCATGATAACATTGTTGGAGGAGGAGAGAAAAATCAACGAGACATGAAGGAAAGTGTATCACCACCACAAATAAGTGAAGTGTAAATTGCACTATTGTAAAGGGGACGGAATATGCAAATGCGGAGAATTGAACACAAGAGTTTGCACAAATGGAGCTCCCATACCATGTGAAGTTACTATTTGCTCTAAAACCTTAGGCTGTTGTTAGAAAATGGACCAACAATGTTATCAAGCTTAACAACCTAGCAAGGATAAGAATTATACTTGGTGCTTACTCTATGTAGAAGTGCAATATCCACCATTAAAAAGATAAGGCACCAAAACTTTGGACGATGTTATGTGGCCTTCTTTTATCTCTTTTTAATGCTTGCCATACTATGTGGCCTTCTGTTACTTAGGAAACGATTGAGGTGTCTCAATAGTGTCTGAAGTACACTTTTTTCTTGGTGAGTTCTTAGTTTATTTGTTCCCACTGTTGTTGTACTGTCTCCTGGTTTTTGATCACGTAGTTTCTACTCACAACTAGTATATCAGTGCTTAATTGAGCTACTTTTGGCTTTTTTTAGGAAGAGCTTCAGATTAATACCACTGGTACTGCTGAGAAGGGTGATGACTTGATAAAAGTTCTAAGAGAACTTACCAGTGTACAAAGAAAAATTGCAGATTTGCAGGTGGAACTTCAGGGACGAAAGGTGAATTCTCAAACCCTTGGTTTCTGTTCTTGTGCATCCTTCGATCCGTGCGTTTTTGCATTATGTTACACATTTTTGAGAACTTTTTCTTACTCAATTTTTGTTCCAGTTTATCAGTTATGTGGTCTAATCACCAGATCTTTACAAAGATACCTTAGGCTTTACTGGCCACTTTTTTGCTAATTTTTCTTATTTGAAATTATCATGGTTATTTGTTGCGGCTGAATAACTATGTCTAGTTGAAGCTTATACATTAGCACCTTATGTTGACACTAGAATGCTGCTTTTCGTTGGTTTTAGGTGAAATTATGCAATTTGATTCGTGATCAATGGGGTAAAGTGCAAGTAAAATGCATACGGTAGTTTGGTGGCAAGGTACTATAATAAGAGACAAAGAAAGGATAGCGTTTAAGTGGAGAAAAGGAGGAAGTCATGAGGGATACTTTCTACATACGAAAGTGACTCTTGAATGCCTTGATATTAACTAGGTACAAGCATCCCTAATATAGGCATTGCTTCAAGGATAGTGCACACTGACATTGTGCCAGTGGATTAATCCTAGCCACTCATTTTCTACAAGCTTTAAGATTGGTACAAGTGTACAATATTCTAGAGACACTAGATCTTTCTCTTTACAATATGTCTAGGGAATGCTGGATTTTTGCCATTGCTATGTTATTGCAGAAAAGCTGTATAGCTGAATTCTGCCTCTGCTGCTTGCATGTCTGCATATATTCTTCTTTACCAAGTTGCTTGACTTGCTGAACCTGCTGCCGCAACGTACTTGGATTGCGCTGGTGATAGCGCAACTGTATCTTGCCAGAAGATGTTAGAACCAAGTGTTAAAATGCAGCCTGATGTGCTCTTTTTGTAATGAACTGATCCAACCCAGTCATTGTCTAAGTAATCCAAGATTCTTGTGTCTGAAATAGGATTGTACCATATGCCACCCTCCAATTTGCCACGCAAAATCGTCTATGCATTTTTGTAGCTCTGCAGTGTATTTGGCTAGGGCTCTGCATGAACCTTGATAGTAGGCTTGTTGCGTACAAATTGTCTGGAGTTGCTGTTAGAGAGCTCCTCTCTCCTGATAAGACTTCTGTATAATGAGGCCTCTGCCTTCTCTGAGCCATCTTCTTTTCACATTTGCTACAAGTGGCATAGCTAGTGTCTTGCACCCATGCATCTTGAACTTCTTCAGGAGATCCTATGTGCATTTCTTTGGAAAGATGAAGATACTGTCTGCTTCTTATCTCAATACTGGGAAAGTAGTGCATTAACCCGAGGTGACTTAAATCTTTCTTGGATTCTTGAACCACGTTCTTAGTGTAGATAAGATCAACTACATATGAGAAGACAATGAGAATTTCAGAAATACCTTGGGACTTGATGTAGAGTGTAGGCTCACTTTGGCTCCTCCCTGAATTAGTCAACTATCTGTCGATGTGGTTGTGGGATGCTCGGGCTGCTTGCTTTGGCACATATAAGGCTTTCTTTACTTGCAAATATTTCTTCTTCTACTTGCTTGCAGAATCTTTGCAAATATTCCTGAAAAAGTAGTTTAGGATTGACAACCCATGCGATGGAATCTAGATATATCTATTTAATACGGGAAAGAGAAAGATCCAGTGTCTCTTGTCTCCCGAACATCCTACGCTTGTACCAATCTAGTAGCTTGTACAAAATGAGTGGCTAGGATTGATCCTCTGTCACGATGTCGGTGCACTGTGTCTGTGATAAGCATTCAGGTAACGGATTGTTATGTGCAAAGTGTCCTTTAGTGTGTTCGGATGAGGTGATTGAAATGGATATTTCACTTTTATGGAGAATTTGAAAATGCATTACACCAAATTTCTTGTTTGATTTATGATGAGATGGATTTACGAAATTGTAGGAGGGATTTGAAAAGGGGATTTGGTGTGCTAATAGCCCCTTTCGTCGCCATAATTTTAGCTACCTTCTTCCACTAAAAAAGGAAACCCTCTCTCATTAATTTGTACCCATACACCGTCAAATCATCTAGGTTTAAATTTTTAAATGTTAGTCCACATATAAAATACTTGCTTCTACAAAATTATCCAAACCCTACATTTGCAATTCCATAAATTTGTAAATCAGTGAATTTTAAAATGAATGGATTTTGAGATGCAAGGTACTTTGAAATTCTTCATCCAAACACACTCATCCTTTTCTCCACCTAAATACTATCCTCTCTTTGTCACTTATCTACAGTACCTTGCAACCAAAGTACCTTATACTTTCACTCTTGCACTTTACCCCCTGTTCACAAATCCAATTGCATAAACTGTAAAGTCTAGACTAAAACCAACACAGGGTATTAGAGTGGTTTGAGTCTCATGGAGTGTATCTAAAGTCATCCGCTGTAAAGATCTAATGCTCATCTGCAACATCCCCACATCAAGCCACAACAAGAAATAAGCATGGAGCAGTGCTTCTGAGAGAATAAAAGGACCCTGCAAGCATGCCAGTTGAGAGCACAATGCCTCGAGCAATTGTCTTGCAAGCATTGTAGCGCTGTTATGGTTCTACAAGAACTGCCAAATAGACCAAGAAAAAAGGATAGAGTTGTAAGGAAAGAAAATGGGAAAAACCCCAAAGCCAAAATAGTGACCAGAACTTCCTTGGTGAGGGATGCTTGGTTAATTTTAACGATTTAGATGCCGATAGCGATAGCGCCTTAGGAATCTCTATGCCTGCTGGCTTTTCCGGGGAAAGAAAGTGAAAGGAAAATGGACAACCGTTCATTAGTAATGGCAGCAGCCAACCGCGAAGTAAACAAGTATCACAATGTCCAAAACCGATTCATGGAAAAACAGAAAGAAGATTTCAGGTTTCTTGAAGCAACAATATGGAATTATTAAAGGATTTACAAGAATGATAAGCATTTACTAGAAAACAAAATGGTCAATCATGGTGCAAATAAAGGAGGAAGAAAAATGTCAAGCACTTCTATCAAGGTAAAAGCTATTGCGTATGGACTTTTCAGAATGCATGAAGTACCCTTTTCGGACACTAGACACTTGGATATGGGTATGTAATATGTGTCCACGTGGATATGGGTATGTAATATATGTCTGATGCATCCCACAGGATATGCCATTATAAACACGATCTTATAGTGTTTCAATTAATTCATTATTACTGTGAGATGAGACTAGTTCTCCTTAATACCACATTTTTGCATCAAATAAAACATCGTTTACCTTGGAAATAACTAAAAATAATAATAAATATGAACATTTTGCCATGTTCCCGTGTTTTCTATTTTAAAAATTAGATGAATCCGACCCTTGGACATATGTTCGACCCGGACACTCATACCGAGTCCATGTAACCTAGGTAAAAGGTGTCAAGAAGAAAATATTTCTAAAATGAAAATTACAAGTTATCGGGGTTATGGAATTTGAAGGGCACGTAAGTAGGCATGTCTAGGGTTAGATGAATCTAGAATGTGTATCAAATGAAGTTTCTGTTTTGTCGTAATCGTGCTCTAAAGAATCTATTACCAAGTAATATAGAAATTTTTGTTAGGGTGAGAATCCAAGTAGCCAAGGATGGTCTAAGAAGGCCTCTTTACCTGTCTTCCCCTCTCCAAGCATCCATCTCTTGTACCACGAATTTCAGTGTAAGAATTTCATCGCTTCTACAAGCTCAATAAAATGTGTTGTTTTCACCTAGGATACAATTTTCAGTAGTTACTGGTTTAACTGCTATGCATGTTTAATCTTATTAAGGAGGACAAGAATGTAGCACATCTTACACATGCAAGTGAAATGGAAAAGAAGATAGAGACTCTGGCAAGGATCACTACCATACTGAAAGATGTCATTCAAAACAAGGTAATCTATCTGGTTCTGATTATGCACCAGGATATTGTTATATCTATGTAGTTGTGATGTCCCGTCTCTTAGTTCAGACAACTAACAATGTCATCTGATAGTCCACACGACTAACAATGTCATCCGATTGTGCAAAACCTCATCCATTTGCATTAACATTTTGAATGGTAGCTTTAAGAAAGGGTATGATCAGAATCTTAAGCAATTACTTTGTTCAGTTTGTATGCCCTGACCTCAACTAGTTGAGACTGAGGCTTAGATGGTGATGGTGTTCAATTTGTAGGGGTAGGATTGAGTATTCTGTGTAGCATGATCGTTGAATACTTGTCCATGTTTCCGTTGTTTTCCTAATCTTCTCCAGTAAGTGTTTTAAGATCAGCGTAGGGCGGTCAATTTGTTATGTGAGCTTTCTGCCAGGGTAAGATAATTTAAAGATAAAGATGCCCCTTTTCTGTGCTTCTATATGTAAACTTTCATACAAGTGTGGCACTTAGTTGCACAAAGCGGGGGCGGGGGCAGGAGCGGGAACGGGAATGGGGGAGCCTAAGCACCAAGAAGAATCTAAGGTTGGGAGCGGATTGAATAAATAAATGAGTGAAGAGTATTATCATTTGTTTAGTATAGTTTACATAGCCAGCAACAACAGACAAGGAGGCTTGAAGGAGGAGAGAAACAAGGAATTGAGTTGAAAGGGCTTGATTTTTAGGTATTCTCTCACTTGTTCCATGCATCTCTATCCAGCTAACGGGATCGAGTTCCCATATTAGCTTGGGAGGCGATCCCATGTAGCTCCTAACTTGGGATCGCAAAAGCGGGTTTCCGAGAGAGAAACATCACCTTATTAGGAGTTTCCTGCAACTAAGGTGTGGCAGCAACAATATGAGTGCCCAAATGATTTTCCATTTGTCTTGGAAGAATAATTTTTCATAAACACATGGGGCTCTTGTCTTGCAAATCTTGCTTACGGATTTTGGCATGATATTATTTTGGCATCTTCTTTCCTACGTGCATCACACTTCTACGGTTGTCACTTTTGCGCTGTTGATAAAGAAATACTGATGGTGTCACTTTTACTTGATTGGAAAGTTTCAAGACTGTATAATTTGCTTGGGAGCTGCTAGCTGCATTTACGAATGACTACTACAACAGGGATGTGCATGCCATGTTCAGCAAGTAGAACTCCTATCTTAGAGTCAATTTGTTCCTGGAACTAGTATTTCCTCTGTGTGTGTGTCTGTCATTCCTTTTTATGCTACTATATGAGATGGTTTTTCTGTCCGTATAGCATATTTTAACCAATTGCTACTGCATCTGATTGCAGGACCGCATTATAGCACGTCTTCAACAGCCATATTCGTTAGATTGCATTCCAGTGGAAGCAGAGTATCAGGTTTATCCCTGAAAAAAATATATATAAGTTTTCTGTTTGTGTAAGAACTTCGGTTTCGATGCTGTAGTTAACAGAAAAAAACTTGCCTCATATGCCGAAACATACTAGGCCACTTGGAGGACTATAAAGTTGGAATCGCCTTGTAGAGAAATTACAAGACCTAATACCAAATCAGCTTGTTGTACCATGTATCACGCTTTCACTTATTTATCATTGGTTTTATGTCTTAAGCAATTTTCTCATGGAAATGTCTTCAAAGAATTGAAATGCAAGAACAAGTACAGACGTAATAGAAGTCATCATAATGTTGTAATAATTTGTCCCAATTATCAAAATAATGGCATTATAGTGCTTTCTACACAGTTCCCATTACTTATATGGTTACCTTCCTGGAGTAATACCATGAAAAGAATGCAGTGCGTTCTATAGCATGCCAAACTATATTATGAGGTGATCCCATGTTAAAGTTTGTTGGTCAAACTTTTGCAAGTCCCACTAGTCATGATGTCCATGTTTGGTCGTGAACTTACAGAAATGGATCCTAGCTTTTTTTTTTTTTAACATGTAAACTGGTACTAATAAGTAACAAAACTAAACATGGTGATATTAAGTTTAAATTGTTTATTGAAACTGAGTCGCCCGAGATGTCTGCATAACTCGTAAGACATCCCGTCTTTTTCTTTCTTATATACTATTTCCTCCATCCCTTTTTAATTGATTGAGTTTGACTTGCACGCTTATTTAGGATATGAGTTATATTCATGAGTTTCCCATTCTACCCCAAGAGAGAGAGAGGAGGAGGGAAGAAAGTGGGCCAGGAGAGAGAAAAATGGCTTGGTGGAAGATTGAATGTCGAGAGATAAATAGAATTAAAAGAATGTAAGAAGGGTAAACGTGGAAAAACACTTACGGAATATTTCTTAATTTGGAAAGTGATCAATTTTCTTGGAACAGTCCAAAAAGGAAATATGATCAAATATTTAGGGACAAATGGGGTATTGTCTGAGCCCTTACTTTCACCTGACATATCTACATTGTTAATGCGTCGGTTTGTTTTGCCTGGTTTTGCAGAAACAGTTTTCTGAATTACTGATGAAAGCTGCAAGTGATTATGGTGCCTTGACAGCATCTGTTGGAGATTTCCAATGGAGCCAGAACTTCAAGGAACCACCTTCAATCTGGGGTGTAAGTTTACTGGAAGCTAATATCTTGTTATCTAGATTCTGAATATACTTCTTTAAGTTCTCAGATCATTTGAGGTAAGAGGAAAAAATAAAGCAGACAATGAGCTATATATGAACGCGGATCTCCCTGCAAATGCAGGGTAACCCTGCGAACATCTAAGAAATTCTGGACCTGAGTGTCAAATATAATTAAACTTCTTGAGTGTCACGAATCGGCCCTTTATGATGTATGTTTCCCTATGACAGAATCAGGCACTACATGGCAAACACATGAAAGTGGCACAATCTGAGTTTGTTTTGCACAGCTCTTGAGGCCATGTATTAGTTGGCATGGATAAAATCAGGTGAAAGAAAGCAAAACAAAAGAAAACTCAGATGGTAGATCAAATGTAGACATTGTCGTGCAGTTCCAGTTTTGAACTTTGTTCACCTTCATTATGTTATAGAAAGTCTCTTGTTTCATATAAGGGCTTCTGATACTTGGCCAAAAATAAGATGGTATCAGTAGAAATCTGTGAGATTTGTTGTAGCTTCTAAACACGTTAATCAGGAAGAGCTTGCGTTTGTTATAGCTGGTTTGGTTACATTAGGAGGTATACGTGTAATGCCATGTTTAGCCCCTTGCATTGAATTGTTGCAGGAAATGCTCCGTCCAATCCCTGTCGCTTTAGCATCATGCACCCGATTCTTTGAAGCCATGTCTGCAATGAGAGAATCATTTGCCACGCTTCAAAATTTGAGAGTGGGTCATTCCTCCTCACCCGCAACGCCGGCCAACGATCCATCCCAGAGTATATCAGGGATTCCTGAATACGTGACTCCACCTCATTGGACAAGTGAATCAAGCTTTGACGATTTAGCCATCAGGAGCACGAGAAGGCAAGAGGCGGACGATCAAAGTAGTGAAGTGGGCGACTTTCATCAGGTCGATGGGGATAGCTACCGAAGATTGTCTTGGCCCCCTCCAGTTAAGAAAAGTGGTCTATAGTAAAACAATCTAAGTAATTGTTATATAAATATATTTTGGGGTGCGAATTTGTTTGTTTATTTGTTCTTTCCCTGATGCAGTGGCAAGCTCTGGCATCTGAAATTTTTGGCATATACAGCCTCCTTTTGAGCGAACCCTTTGTTTGATGATTAACCAAGTCCGGAAGCATAATTTGGCCTGATGTGTCGAAAGTTGTTCCTTGCATGTTTACCAATTCATTAGGGTATCTATCGGTCACTGCTGCACCAAAAAAAATAATAATCTATTGGTCATTGTTTTGCCGCTCTCAACGGTACTAAATGGTCTCAACAGTCCTGGACGGCCAGATAATTCAATATTTTCTGATATAAAATGTCTTGGAATTGGCACTTATGGGTGAAGTATCCAAATTGGGACTAGGATTAACTGACATTTTGATATCTGTCTATACAAACTCGTGCTTTATCTGGTGACCCTTCTTGTACTTTTTTTCTAACCGGTTAGTTAAAGCTATCGGGAGAAAACATAAAGGAAAAGCTCTTATGTCTGTAGAAACCGTCGCTGTCTCGATATCCATGTTTACCATGTTTGAAGTTTTGGTTAACCAGAGGAACAAACCCGACCACCACGTTTTTCTCTCTAGACTCTCAGTTTGTTTGGATTTTGAGGCATCAGTTGACGTGCAGAATTCAGTCTAAAAGAAGTACAAGATTGAAACGGTTCATCACATAAACTATACTATGTACGAAAGTTCAAACGAAGTAAGCAAATGAGCATGTGGAGAAGATTGTTTGCCGCTAAAAAGGTGTACACAGAAGTTTGCTTCAACCCAGGTGGAGTACAGTTTTTGCAGCCTGTTGAAACAATTAAATGCGTTTACCACGTAACACATAGTGAGTTCGGAAATATACCGTACGAAATCTCGAAAAATCCGACGAAGGATCCTTGTTATTACGAACTTCCAACAAACTTGATCTTTTTCGCAGGTACGAAAACGGCTAGTAGAGTCGAGTTCTTCATCCACGAATCAAATCCAAAAACTTGGTGATACTCACAGAGGGAGGGATTATCTTATGACTTATTGTTGTCTGACTCATTTTTTCTTGAGATATTTCTAACCCTTATATAGAGATAGTATTAGAGATTGATTTTACCTCAAACACTTAGGAGATAAAGACTATATTTATCTCAAACACCAAGGAGATAAATATTATATTTATCTCAAACACTTAGGAGATAAATATCCTCTAATTTACTGTAACAATCAAGACTAACAAATACACATTACCTGTTAATGGGCGGATAATGGGTTCAGTGACCCAATTTATTAATAGCTCCCACTCATACACGCACAAGACAAATAAATCGTGCAGTCCCTCCTTATCTCTTGTCCACTCATCTCCTCATACAGGAAAGACCTACGAGAAAGGATGTCCAGTTGAGGACTATTGTGTTAAGTTATCACTAAAATAACACAATACATCACCCCAAATCTCGTATGTACCCTAGATAGTTCAACTACACCAGATTAAACACTCTCAGATCCCTCATAATGAGCAGTGTTAAATATCTCATATGTTATATATTCATGACTCATATCGGAACGAAAATCGACAAAGTTGTTCGGGCTATGAATCACACAATATAGTGTAATATTAAACTTTCTTTCCAAAGACTTCATGTCATTCCAATTAGACCCAACCGCTTTCCTAGACTCCGGGAGGCCGCATCATCCATGATCCAAAGGTACATGCTAAAGTAGCAACATTGAGTATCCTCTTCATGACATAATCTAAGGTGAAAAGGGTACTACGCGTGATAAAAAATATATCGATCCAAGTGGCTCACACAGTGACGAAGCAGGAATTCATTCATCACTCCCACTGTCGGTCTGTAGTTAGCGCATGCAGTATGATTTGCATGCTATGGCGTAAACCACAAGGGCGTGTCACATAAATTTATAATAAAATACACCATATGAATCTGAATCAAGTAACTGTACAAGCGCTAACCTGAGTTTTTCAGCACAATCACTCTCATAGTGCCTGTCTGAAATCTCACATTTGGCTGTAAACAGGCTACATAGAGTAATGGAGATACTATATGATCAACCTATCTTTTTAGGTCTCATCTTAGTTTTAACTAAGGCGACATGTTTCCATTACAAACTGTATCATCTTATTCGCCCTTTTTGGAACCTAAGATAATTATGTCGCATCTTACTCGCTATCTTAGCGCCAAGGTCAATTACCCGTGTGAATGGGTCAATTCAAGCCCTGTGACACTCTCAATAAGGATGTATATGTAATCACACAGATTATCTGTAACATCACGAATTTTTTTGGAATGTTAAACAATCAATCGATCAATTACTTAATCATTTAATTACCTAAATTTCGATGAGAAAACCCCGATGTGTGTTAGAGCTTCAAAAATAACTCAAATCTCAATAACATTTTTTTATGACACTAAAATTAAATGATCGAAAACTAAGTTAAACATTACTTTCCCTCGCAGGCGCTTATCTAAGAGAAATTATAGAATTTTTAGTCGACTTCTTAGTCATGCTCTAATCACTCCAGATATCCTAATGCTGATGATCACCTGTGGAAATGAAGTTAAAGGAGAGTGAACTTTTGAGAGCCCAGTAAGGTCGATCAAAGATTAAAACAAAACGATTCAGACGAGTTTTCATATAAAGTTGTTCCCAACCTATCCTGGTCTAAAGGCCCACTTGGGGTCCCATTTCGTATAACACGTCCGCACAAGCAACATTCAACGCCTCCAATCGGTCAATACGTGCACGCTCAAGTCACATGCACTTCTCACCTTTTCTACGTGACTTCATCACCAAGAAACTGATCCTTGCGCGACTGCTCATCACACTCCGACCATCGCACTTCATCCTTCGCCCGTCGGCGCACCTTGGGGTCAACCGAAGAAAGTTGGCCTTGGCCTCCCCCTTGGGGTCGGCCTCGGCCTTCCTTTGGGTTTGGCCTTGGTCTCCCCCGATGGTTGTCCTTGGCCTTCCCCCAAAGGGTTGGCCTTTGGCTTTCATACTTAGCATCTTCATTACACTTCAAGGGCCCAGACATCACTTCGCGACCCCCGTTGCCCAAACGTCACTCCGCGACCCCCGTCGCCCAGAACTCACTCAGCGACACCCGTCTCCCGGACGTCACTCCGCGACCCCCGCGGCCCAGATGTCACTCCGCGACCCCTGTCGCCCTAAACTCACTCCGTAACTCCCGTCGCCCGGAACTCACTCCGCGACCCCCGTCGCCTGGACTTCACCCTGAACCCCGTCGCCCAGACGTGCCCCCGACACCTTACTCACTCCGCCGCGCCCATGCGCCTCGCCACTAACACAGTCACGCCCCCAGGCTCCCTGTCACATTACAGTGCCCTTGGCACCATACGCACTCCGTCGCACCCATGCGCCACGCCACTAACATAGACGTGCCCCGGCACCTTACTCACTCTACCGCGCCCATGCGCCGTGCCACTCACACAGTCGCCCCCTGGCTCTCTGTCAAACTACCATGCTCCTTGCATCGGTCCATCCTTTCACCACACCATGCGCACCTTGCCTTGGTCATGGAACATGCTTCAACCCACTCTCCGGAGTGTGCAACATCATGCGGGGATAGACGACTCCTCCGAGACACTATCTCTGCCAGGGAGCTCTTCAACTCCCCTTCTGCCAGGTAGATGGCTCCTTCGGGATGATACCTCGGCCAGTCAGGTAGACGGCTCGTTCGGGATGCTACCTTGACGCCCTCCGAGTGCTCCAGCACAAGGACTCATCGCGGGGATAGGCGACTCCTCCGGGACACTATCTTTGCCAGGGAGCTCTTCAACTCCCCTTCCGCCAGGTAGACGGCTCCTCCGGGATGCTACCTAGGCTAGTCGGGTAAACGGCTCCTCCGGGATGCTACCTTGACGCGCTCTGAGTGCTCCAACACAAGGACTCACCGAGGGGATAGGCGACTCCTTCGGGACACTATCTCCGCCAGGGAGCTCTTCAACTCCCATTTAGTCGGGTAGACGGCTCCTCCGGGATGCTACCTTGACGCGCTCCGAGTGCTCCGGCACATGGACTCACCGTGGGGATAGGCGACTTTCCAGGGACACTATCTCCACCAGGGAGCTCTTCAACTCCCTTTATGCCAGGATAGGCGACTCTTCCGGGATGCTACCTTGACACGCTCCGAGTGCTCCAGCACAAGGACTCACCGCGGGGATAGGCAACTCCTCCGGGACACTATCTTCACCAGGGAGCTCTTCAACTCCCCTTTCGCCAGGTAGACGGCTCCTCCGGGATGCTTCCTAGACCAGTCGGGTAGACGGTTCCTCCGGGATGCTACCTTGACGCGCTTCGAGTGCTCCGGCACAAGGACTCATAGCGGGGATAAGCGACTCCTCTGGGACACTATCTCTGCCAGGGAGCTCTTCAACTCCTCTTCCGCCAGGTAGATGGCCCATCCGGGATGCTACCTGGCCTGTCAGGTAGACGGCTCCTCCGATATGCTACCTCGGCCTACAGAATAGGCGACTCCTCCGGGACACTATCTCTATCAAGGAGCTCTTCAACTCCTCTTCCGCCAGGTAGACGGCTCCTCCGGGATGCTACCTTGCCCGTCAGGTAGATGGCTTCTCCGGGATGCTACCTTGACGCGCTCTGAGTGCTCCGGCACAAGGACTCACCCGCGGTATAGGCGATTCCTCTGAGACACTATCTCCGCCATGGTGTCTCTGTGACTGGCCTACGTGCTCCGGCACTGAGGGCTTGCGTTGGCACCCCTATGGACTATGACCCCCGGTTCGCTCCGAGACGGGAGCAGGTCTTTGGAGGGCATCGCGCCTAGTCCACCAGGCAGTTGGGTGTCGGGTCGTCCCTACCACTGCCAGGCCTGTGGGACTCTGCAAGGACTTGGATTGGAGGCTAGATCAAGGGGTTCTCTGGGCACACTGACGCTGCGGGAGCTAGTCTTTCCAGACAGATAGAGCGATGCTGTGCGGGGCAGGCCGGGTGAATATGCGATTTGACAGTCTGTAGAGCACTGGCAGCTGTGGACCCTCGGTGATGTGTCACTCCCGGGGAGTGCCACGTGTTGTATGATGACATCATCATCTCAACCTCTATAAATAGAGGTCTTGAGAATTCATTTGGACGGTTGGACATTTTCAGAACACTTTCACTTTCTCACTTTAAAATCTTAGAGAGAAACATACAGGACCCTAACTCCGGACCTAAGCATCAGACTATGACTGTCGTCGTATATTCATCCTGCGCCATCGCCCTCGCAGTACTGCCACCCTCAGGCTCTGTCTGGGAAGCCCTTGGTCTCTGCCCTTACTCCGCCCTTGCTGTGTCTTACATTAACATACTTGGCATCTGAGTCAGACTGCATTCCTTGTGGCACCTCCATGTCGACTGCGAACCCACCTTCCTTGGCATCATTTTGGCGACTCTACTGGGGAAGTGAGCATCGTACTGTAGTCTGCCCGTCCGTTACACTTAGGCACCATGCTTCCACTATAAAGAGTTACGAGGGCTACCAGCCAAGGCCTCATCCGCACTGTGCCAAAGGAGGATCACCTCGGTGAACAAGAAGGGACTAGTGCCATGCGTCTCAGAGACCATCCACTAGCTGTCGCACCTGACATACAAGTTGCAGTCAATGCGGCCATCCAACAGTTCACACCCACTATAGCCAACATATAGGACTCGCAGGCTACTCTTATGACAATCATCATGGAATGCAAGAAAAGGGGGGCGGGGAGCAGAATTTCATTCTGCGGTTCCTAATGAATAGGTAACAAAGCCAATCCATCACAATTTCTTAGTTCTTCTTGGAACTTCTGATCCGGATTTTTCTCCTATTTAGGTATCATAGACCGAGATGGGGTCTTTTTGTTGAAGACATGGTCGGGATAAGAAGGTTGTTGAGGTCCAAAGTGACTTTTTGGTACTGCTTTTGAGAACCCTTTCCTAATTTGTTAGCAAGGTAATGCAATTGGCTTCAGTCGCTGTGACCGATGCTGCTATTCTGGCCCGATGAGCAGAGTACTAGTTAGAACTGGGTCTGGAAATGGCAAGGCCCCCAAAGAATCTGTGTCTTTCTATGACTCGCTGCCCAGCAAAGACTTCTTCTAACAACTAAACTTCGCAAGGACAGGGGGTAAGGTTCTTTGCTTTGCATCGAATTAAACCACATGCTCCACAATCGCGTTCCGGGAAAAAATCCCAATATCGTATTCAAATCCATGCAGGCAATGGCCCCCCAACAAACCCTTGCACCAGTCTAACCTTCCGGACCCGAGTTGGCTCTTGACGCCGCTCAGGCCTCAATGTCCCGACCACCGCCGCCACAATCGTCTAGACCTTTAGCGGTAGGACTTGCGACATCTTCGCCTCTTGCAGCTGATGTGCTGTATCCTGTCAGGCCTTCACGAAGACCTCAGGTAGACCTTGGGCCCGTACTGTAATAGACTCACCCTGTCACGGCCCCCCAGCCCATGCCGACACGAAGCTCATCTGAGACTCACGACTCAATCGAGATGGATCCTAACCCCAACATAATCAACCAAAACCTAAACACAAGTCATTCCCCCAGCTTACTCCAGTCGACCCTGACTAACAATCGACTTTCAACAACCAACACTACCTATATGCAAAACATACCCCAACAAGTTGTTCCCCACCACCAACCCCTCTCGACCGTTGTCATCCCCTCAATGCCCCAGGTGGCCTCGTCTGGGGGCTCTGGTGCCCGGGACATCTTGACAGGGCACAAACCCTTACATGCTTCGTACGTCACCAAGCATGACTTTGATGCCATCCTTCGTCGTCTCAAGCAGTCATCCTTACCACACTCCCCCTCAAAGCTGTCAGGCCATGCTCCCTACTCTGGCAGCCTCACTACCAAGCCCTACCCTGTCAAGTACAAGCAACCATCCTTCACCTTGTTCAACGACAAAGAGGGCAATGCCTGCAAGCACATCACCCGTTTTGCTGGCTCTCTAGAGCACTACGGGGAGGACGAAACTTTGAAGCTTCATGAATTCCACAAGTCCCTGACTGGCCTTGCCTACTCTTGGTATCATCAGATTCTTGACGGTATTATCCACTCCTGGTCCGACATAGTCCAGCTCTTCCTTGACAAGTTTCACTATGAGACGGAGCGTGTGACCATCATTGACATTGCCAGAATCCGCTAGAACCCTAGGGAAGACTTAAACACCTATGTCACGCGATTTCATCACAAGTGCTTGGAATGCACTGACTTCAGCAAGGATGAAACCCTTGTACCCATTTGCATCAAGAACATGAAGGACACCTACAAGGTCTACCTTGAAAACCTCCAACTACGGTCCTGGGGACACCTCAAAGAAGCTGCTCGACACACCTATGACTCGGTTGGTCCGTCAAAGACCCCAAAGCCCCAACATCATATTGCCTTGGCGGCGACGATGGAAGCGTATCAACGACAACAACCGCAAGCGTCAGTCTCAAGAGAGGTCAGTCGATGCCTGCCCCGGAATACCCATGTGACTTGAAGACTGTTAGAGCTCTCCTCGAGACATGGCCCAATGCCAACGCCATAACCCTGCCCAATGCCAACGCTGAACCTACCTCAGAAGACTTAGCCCACCCCAACTACTGCCCCTATCATCGGAAGGTCGGTCACGGCCTCAAGGGTTGCAGGGGCCTCAAGTTTGTCTTCGCTGACAAGATTGCGTCCGGAAAGCTCAAACTCTGAGTGCCGGACATATGACCCACCCGACCAAGCCTTGGCATGCCTTAGTGCATTTTCCACACTTGTAATTTTTTTTTTCATTTTTGGCAAGTTTCCATGTACGTCATACCCATGTATTAAGGCATGTCGCCCATCCTTCGTTATCAATGAGATTACATTTTTCAGACTTAGAAAATTTTCAAGCTACATTGCTCTTGCAAAAGTCTACTGACACCACTCTTGAGACCATCACCCACTACCTTGGGGGCTTCACCCCTTCCCAACCCCTTCGTCCTCACATTGCCACGACTTGGTACGTGGTGCGCGGGGTGGCTCGAGCCGCGCTACTACAGTCGCATCAGCACCCCTCATTCACTTTTCTTGACACTTAAAAAAAATTTCATTTTTTTGCAACCGGTCATCCATGATCACCCTCTACAGTCTCCCTTGGCACCCTTGTCCGAGCTCAACACATAGAAAAAATTTTCACCCCTATACCCTATGCTCCTTCCAACACTCGAAAAAATTTTCTCAACACTTAGAAAATTTTCTCACCCCCTTTCGCACTCCTCCCTCTCACTCGGCCTGCTCACGGTCGGGTCGCCACCCTCGTTCTACACTTAGAAAAAATTTCAAAATTTTCATCTCCCCTCCCACCAACCCCCTCACTCTCCCTCTAACATTTTCCTCTCTTTGCTCCCACCATCCCACTCCTCTCTATCTTCTTGTAATTGTGAAGCTTCTCTTGGGGGCTCCCTCTTTAGGGATTGCCCAAAAAATTTAATTAATTAATTATTTTTTATTTAATTTTGAAATTCCAATTTCATTTCAGATCTGGGCAGAGCCCGCCCCGCCCACTTTCCAGACCCGCACGCCCATTCTCTCTCTCAGCCCCTCGCCCAACTCCCTAACCGAACCCGACCCACCTGAAACCGACCCGCTCCCTCAAAACCCTAATCTAACCCTAATTTCCATCTCTTTCTCCTTCTTCTTCATGCGCCGCCGCAGCCCCTATTGGCACCGCCACCGCCTCCTTCTCCCTGGCCTCGCCCTCCACTGCCCGTCTCCTTCACTGCCGGCTACCTCCCTCTCTTCTCTTCTCTTCTCCTTTCTTTCCCCCGCCCCTCCTTCCCCCTGTCACTCGGCCACCCGCGGCACCGTTGTCACTGCTGCCCCCTTTCCCTTTCCTACCTTCTGCCCCCGCCCCACCCCCTCCTCGCCCTCTCTTCCTTTCCCCTCCTCTTCTCCCCTTCCCACTCGCCCATCACCCCCCGCCCATGCCTTAGTCGACCTCGGCCACTTGGTCGACCGCCTTGGCCCTTCATCCCCATAGCCTCTCCCCTTTACTCCATGGCCATCCTTAATGCCACCTTTTTTTGGCCTTCCCCAAGCCATGGCCACCACCTTCACCCACCTTCAACCTTCATCTTCTTTTCTTCACCCGCGGCACCTTCAACATTAACGCATGGCCATCCTCCATGCCCACTTCGGCCTCCATCACCAAGGTAGCTCCTCAGCTTCATACCACACCGAAGTCGACGCCACACACAACTTCGGCTTGCCCACCTTTACCCAATGGCTGACAACCATCACCAAACATCATCGCCACCATCCTCGCAGGCATGAACAAAAAAAAAATTTGACAACCAACGCGCGCCTCGCGCACCCTTACCCATCTCATACTCTCCTACACTTAGAACTTTTTTTACAATTTTGATCACGTCCTGTGTCGTGACGACCCCAACATCAACATCCTTGGTAGGTGGTGCGCGAGGCAGCTCGAACCACCTACTCCTACTCATTGTGCGACGCTTGTCGCCCATCGGCCGAGTGACGTCTCTGCGACCCTGGTCATCTCCTCCGCGACGGCCGTCTCCTGCACCTCGGTGCCCGTAGTGGACTGCCGGAGCATCACGACGCCTGATTGCGCCCTTGTCACGCCCCTCATGATGATGTCCCTCGACATCAAATAACCTTGGTGGTGTGCACGAGAAAGCTCGAACCACCACCACAACGCCCGTCGCCCGGGCAACGACTCTACGACCCCTTCGCGCCATCTCCAAGACCCCCGTCGCCGTCGTGCGGGCACCACATCCGCAACCCCCGTCGCCCTCGCCCCGGTGCCCGTCGTGGACTACCCCAGCATCACGACGCCTGATCGCGCCCGTGCCCTGGCGCCGGTCGTGGACTTCCCCAGTATCAAGAAACTCAATCGCGCCCTTGTCGCGCCCCTCTTGACAATGTCCCCCGACATCAATGTGCTTGGTAGCTCAAACCACTTACCCTGTAACCGACCCCTGTCGTCCGTACCTGGGCACCGTCTCTGTGACCCCCTGTCACTTGCGCCCCTGCGCTCTATCATCATGCCCTCGTGTCAACACCTGTTCATACTCAGGCTTCAGTAGGTGGTGTACGAGATGGCTCGAGCCACCTACTCTTCACCTTCATCACGCAGTGACAACGTCAACAACTCTTGAACCAACAAACATCATAAATTATTCTAAGTGTGAACTTACAAATATGCGTGCGACGCCCTCTCGGGTTGCCCCTCTGCGCACACCACACGCAGGGGGCTTATGTTCCCAACCTATTCTCGTCACACCCAAAGGCCCACTTGGGGTCCCATTTCGCATAACACGTCCGCACAGGCAACATTCAACGCCTCCAATCAGTCAATACGTGCACGCTCAAGTCGAGTGCACTTCTCACCTTTTCTACGTGACTTCGTCACCAAGAAACTGATCCTTGCGTGACTGCTCTTCACGCTCTGACCATCGTACTTCATCCTTCACCCGTCGGCGCACCTTGGCGTCAACCGAAGGAAGTCAGCCTTGACCTCTCCCTTGGGGTCGGCCTTAGCCTTGGCCTTCCCCTTGGGGTCAGCCTCGGCCTTGGCCTTGGCCTTCCACTTGGGGTCAGCCTCGGCCTTGGCCTCCCACTTGGGGTCGGCCTCGGTCTTCCACTGGGCTTGGCCTTGGCCTCCCCCAATGGTTGGCCTTGGCCTTCCCCCAAAGGGTTGGCCTTTGGCTTCCATACTTAGCATCTTTACTACACTTCAAGAGCCCGGAAGTCACTCCGCGACACCCATCGCCCGAACGTCAATCCGCAACCCCCGTCGCCCGGATGTCATTCCGCAACCCCCATCGCTCAGAACTCACTCCATGAACCCCGTCGCCGGGCTCCGCAACCCCCGTCGCCCGGACTTCACTCCGGAACCTGTAGCCAGGACGTCACAAACGTGCCTCGGCACCTTACTCACTTCACCGCGCCCATGAGCCGCGCCACTAACACAGTCGCGCCCCTGGCTCCTGTCACATTACAGTTCCTTGGCACCATACGCACTCCGTCGCGCCCATGTGCCGCGCCACTAACACAGACGTGCCACCGGCACTTTACACACTTCGCCGTGCCCATGCACAGTGCCACTGACACAATCACGCCCCCTGGCTTTCTATCGCACTACCATGCTCCTTGCATCGGTCCATCCTTTCACCACACCATGCACACTTTACCTTGGTCGTGGAACAGGCTTCAACGACCTCTCCGTAGTGTGTAACATCATGCGGGGATAGGCGACTCCTCTGGGATACTATCTCCTCCACGGAGCTCTTTAACTCCCCTTCTGCTAGGTAGACGGCTCTTTCGGGATGCTACCTCGGCCAGTCGGGTAGACGACTCGTCAGGGATACTACCTTGACGCGCTCTGAGTGCTCCGGCACAAGGATTCACCGCGGGAATAGGTGACTCCTCCGAGACACTATCTTCGCAAGGGAGTTCTTCAACTCCCCTTCCGCCAGGTAGACGGCTCATCCGGGATGCTACCTCGGCCAGTCGGGTAAACGGCTCCTTCGGGATGCTACCTTGACGCGCTCCGAGTGCTCCGGCACAAGGACTCACCACGCGGATAGGCGACTCCTCTGGGACACTTTCTCCGCCATGGAGCTCTTCAACTCCCCTTCCGCCAGGTAGACGGCTCCTCCGGGATGCTACCTCGGCCAGTCGGGTAGACGGCTCCTCCGAGATACTACCTTGATGCGCTCCGAGTGCTCCGGCACATGGACTCACCGTGGGGATAGGCGACTTTTCCAGGACATTATCTCCGCCAGGGAGCTCTTCAACTCCCATTCCGCTAGGTAGACGGCTCCTCCGGGACGCTACCTCGGCTAGTTGGGTAGACGGCTCTGCTGGGATGCTACCTTGACTCGCTCCTAGTGCTCTGGCACAAGGACTCACCATGGGGATAGGCAACTCCTCCAGGACACTATCTTCGCCAGGGAGCTCTTTAACTCCCCTTCCGCCAGGTAGATGACTCCTCCAGGATGCTACCTCGGCCAGTTGGGTAGACAGCTCCTCCGAGATGCTACCTTGACTCGCTCCGAGTGCTCCGGCACAAGGACTCACTGCGTGGATAGGCGACTCCTCTGGGACACTATCTCTGCCAGGGAGCTCTTCAACTCCCTTTCCGCCAGGTAGACGGCTCCTCCAGGATGCTACCTCGGCCAGTCAGGTAGACGGCTCCTCCGAGATGCTACCTTGACGCGCTCTGAGTGCTCCGACACATGGACTCACCGTGGGGATATGCTACTTTTCCAGGACACTATCTCTGCTAGGGAGCTCTTCAACTCCCCTTCTGCAGGTAGACGGCTCCTCTGGATGCTACCTCGGCCGGTCGGGTAGACGGCTCCTTTGGGATGCTACCTTGACTCGCTCCGAGTGCTCCGGCAAAAGGACTCATCGCGGGATAGGCAACTCCTCCGGGACAGTATCTTCGCCAGGGAGCTCTTCAACTTCCCTTCTTCCAGGTAGACGGCTCCTCCGGGATGCTACCTCGGCCAGTCGGGTAGACGACTCCTCCGAGATGTTACCTTGACGCGCTCTGAGTGCTCCGGCACAAGGACTCACCACGGGGATAGGCGACTCCTCCGGTACACTATCTCTGCCAGGGAGTTCTTCAACTCCCCTTCCGCCAGGTAGACAGTTCTTCCGGGATACTACCTCGACCAGTCAGGTAGACAGCTCCTCCAGGATGCTACCTTGACTCACTCCTAGTGCTCTGGCACAAGGACTCACCGCGGGGATAGGCAACTCCTTCGGGACACTATCTTTGCCTAGGAGCTCTTCAACTCCCCTTCCGCCAGGTAGACGGCTCCTCCGGGATGTTACCTCGGCCAGTCGGGTAGACGACTCCTCTGAGATGCTACCTTGACGCTCTCCGAGTGCTCCGGCACAATCTCTTTCCGCGGGGATATGAGACTCCTCCGGGACACTATCTCCACTAGGGAGCTCTTCAATTCCCCTTCTGCCAGGTAGACTGCTCCTCCGGGATGCTAGCTCGGCCAGTCGGGTAGACGGCTCCTCAAGGATGTTACCTTGACTCGCTCTGAGTACTTCAGCACAAGGACTCACCGCAGGGATAGGCGACTCCTCCGGGACACGGGACAGTATCTCTGCCAGGGAGCTCTTCAACTCCCCTTCCGCCAGGTAAACGGCTCCTCCAGGATGCTGCCTCAGCCGGCCAGGTAGACGGCTCCTCCAGGATGCTACCTTGGCATACGGAATAAGCGACTCCTTTTGGGACACTATATCTGTTAGGGAGCTCTTCAACTCCCCTTCCGTCAGGTAGATGGCTCCTCCGAGATGCTACCTCGGCCTAAAGAATATACGACTCCTCCGGGACACTATCTCAGTCAGGGAGCTCTTCAACTCCCCTTCTGCCAGGTAGACGGATCCTCCGGGATGCTCCCTGGCCCGTCAGGTAGACGGCTCATCCGGGATGCTACCTCGGCCTACGGAATAGGCGACTCCTCCGGAACATTATCTCCGTCAGGGAGCTCTTCAACTCCCCTTTTGCAGGTAGACTGTTCCTCCGGGATGCTACCTGGCCCGTCAGGTAGACGGATCCTCCGGGATGCTACCTTGACGCACTCTGAGTGCTCCGGCACAAGGACTCACCCGCGGGATAGGCGACTCCTCCGGGACACTATCTCCGCCAGGGTGTCTTCGTGACTAGCCTACGTGCTCCGGCATTTGGGGCTTGTGTTGGCACCCCTATGGGCTATGACCCTCGGGTCGCTCCGAGACTGGAGCAGATCTTTGGAGGGCATCACACCTATTCCTCCTGGTTGTTGGGCGTCGGGTCTTCCCCACCACTGTCAGGCCTGTGGGACTCTTTAACGGCTTGGATTGGAGGCTAGATCAAGGGGGTTCTCTGGCCACACCGATGCTGTGGGAGCCAGTCTTTTCAGACAGACAGAGCGACATTGTGCGGGGCAGGCCGGGTGAATATGCGATTCGACAGTCCGTAGAGCACTGGCAGCTGTGGACCCCTCGGTGACGTGTCATTCCCCGGGAGTGCCACGTGTCGCGTGATGACATCATCATCATCTCAACCTCTATAAATAGAGGTCTTGAGAATTCATTTGGACGGTTGGACATTTTCAGAACACTTTCACTTTCTCGCTCTAGAATCCTAGAGAGAGACACACAGGACCCTGACTCTGGACCTAAGCATCAGCCTATGACTGTCGTCGTATATTCATCCTGCGCCATCGCCCTCGGACCACTGCCACCCTCAGGCTCTGTCTAGGAAGCCCTTGGTCTCTGCCCCTGCTTCGCCCTTGCTGTGTCTCACATCAACATACTTGGCATCTGAGTCAGATTGCATTCCTTGTGGCACCTCCACGTCGACTGCGAACCCACCTTCCTTGGCATCAAAAGTCAAACGAAACTTTTAAGAGTATTTTGAATAAAACACAACATTTCGATATAAATGAATGATTCAAACGATTTTGACATTCAAGTCAAACAATATCTTTTCAAAACACTTTTAAATGAAATCTCAATTGCTTCGATATAAACATAGGGATGAGTATCAACTCAATCCTTCAATTAACAGTTATTCAAAACACTTTATGTATAATAAAACATGAATTGAAAACGTTGAACATGAGCAGTACACTATAGCAAAGCCACCCCGGCAGTGCTCAATACGCTTTACATATGCATATGTATACTAACTAGTCCATTTATGTACTAGTTTGAACCAACCAACAGCCATCCTTATAACACTGAAAATGCACCATCCTTATAACTCTCAAATTACTAACTCACGTGAACATTGAGAATCAATAAATAGAATTGAAATTATGTTACGATGAGTAATCAATAAACAGTTGAAATAAACAATGAATTTCAAGATGAGAATGAAACAGAGATAAGTATGACTCAAAATGTTTTACGATGATCAAATCAATGAATATATGAGAATGAAACATGAATTTCAAACGATAGATATAAGGCTCAAACTAGGGTCTCATGTGCAATTTGAAAACACTTTTATATCAATCATAAAAAATCAAAGTTCAATGTAGTTTGAAAGACTATTATAATAAAGCATTTGAAATCAGAACGATGAAGTAGGGTTCGGATAGAATTCTTTACCTTGATCCAAGCTAAGCAATGCTACCAAATCTCGATCAATAATCTCTGAATAAACCTAGATTGACAATCCATGTGTTAGAACACAATCTATACTACAATACTATAAACTTAATATCAACTACCCAAACGACGTTCACTTCTAACCCCGGAATGATGCAACTTAAAGCGGGTCTCTCACACGGCCAACCTAATCGAGAACATCGCACCTTCTTTAATACTTAACAATATCCCAAATTCATAATAAATTACAATAAAACACTTTCGTAGCTTAAAACATTATAGAAAGTCAAATGTGAATTTTGTGAATATTTTTGAAAAAAATAATTTCTTTAAATATAAGAAAACCCATAAATAGCCATAATTATTTCTAGCTAAAAAATAAAGTCCCAAATTTTTGGATAGCTTTAAAAAATATATAAAAATTATAAAAATTAAAATCAAAATTTAAAAGATATCAAAACTATTTTTAAAATTTTTATTTTGCTAAAATCAATGTGATACGAAAACGATATCAAATTAACTCCAAAATTATCAACCTTAAACTAGGACTTATTTGTACCATAAAAACATTACTCAATTTTTCCAGAACATTTTCATGAGTTTAAAGGCTCAAAAGAATTTTATAATTCTGAACTTGCCGAAAATATTAGAAATACATACGATTTAAAAAAATTATAAAATTGTCATAAATTCTAATAAACTAAAGTATCATACTTTAGAATTTTTCACATTAACAATCACTGTACGCCACTCTATGCATGTTTCGTACCTAACGCTAACCGATGTACACTTGTATACTACCCAACCTGCCTATGCCCAGCAACCCATTTCACCTTCTTTTTCTCCTTTCTCTATAACACTCGTGTACCCACGATCACTCAAGACACACTCACCTATTGCTGTCACCACACCTATACATGCACACACCCATATAATCACATAAAAACACACACATCAACCCATCTACTCACAGCCACTTAAGCACTTACAAACACGCGCGCGTGCAGTATGCAATACGCAAACACGTACATGAGCTGCCTCCTATTGACAGCATCACCATGTACACACACACACACACACACACACCACATATTAACAGCACACAAACACCTTATACACACTTATATACACACACATGACACACTCACGCACATAATATACACACACACACACACACACCCACACAATTACCCTCAGCAGCTTCACACACACATTACTCATACAAACGCGCGCGCACGCACACTGTTTCCATCATGCACACTACAAAACAGCCAAAAATACACACACAACCCCTAACACAGCTACTGCCTCACGGCAATAGCTTCCTTTATTTGCCCAAACCCACATAAACACACACAAAGCCAATGTCACGGCACATTCACACACTGCACTCTTTAAGTATATAACACACACATCACTCACATAAGTGTGTGTGTGTGTGTGTGTGTGTTGTGTGTATTATATATATATAATGTACTCACTCAGCTTCACACACACTGAAGTTCGCACAACCACCCAACGAAATCACACATGCATATGCACACACTGCACACAAACCCAAACCCACAATATACACACATTGATTCCAACCATCCCTTCACCTTATTCCCCTTATCTGAGCAAACACCAACTCAAACATGCACACTGAGCACACACAACACTCACAACCCGTAACACCACATGGCACAGTCCACACTTTTTACTCTCACCACGTTGCACTATCACTCTATAGCCACTGCGTGTTGACCACACACACTTGCACGCACGCTTAACAGTTCACAACCCCTCCCTTATGCACCCTTACACCACTGATACCCACCTTACACTGAGATATATGAACACATTCACAGAGCTTCTCATGGCTATACACAGAGCTTCTCATGGCTATACGCATAGCCTGCACACACTACATAGCGATTTCACATATGCACACGGCTGAGATCTAACATATCTCTATCTCCTTAGCACAACCAGACACACGTTGCAAATTAGGCTGCCGCAACCACCCTTTTTCTTGTTGAGTCAGATGGTCTTATATTTGATCAAGTCCCTATTTGTCGATTGTAATTCTAGTTTATAGGAGTAATAATAAGAATGTGTTAATAGAGGGTTAGTGCTACTAAAGTGTTAGTGGATTAGTGGGTTAGTGCTAAACTGTTAGTGGATTAGTGGGGTAGTGGTGAATAGTTAGTGGATTATGGTTCTTGTTTTTATGCATTTCTGTGTTAGTCCTTGCTCTATATATAGAGCATAGATTGTAAGTTCTATGTAGAAGTGTGAGTAAAAATTATCCATCTTTCATTTGTGTTTCTCTACTTCTAGCTATATGCATATCTTTTGTGTAAAAGTGGTATCAGAGCCACCGAGAGGGAAAAGTGAAAAAGAAACAGTGTAGCAGCAGAACTTTCTTTGCTTTCTCTCATTTCAGAAAGCATTTCATTCATGGCTTCTGAAAACTTTGTGCAACCATCTATTCCTCGCTTTGATGGTCACTATGACCATTGGAGTATGCTAATGGAGAACTTTTTGAGGTCCAAGGAGTATTGGCAGGTGGTAGATTCTGGAGTAGCAGAACCAGCAGCCGATACTTTGTTGACGGATATGCAAAGGACAGAACTAAATGCACTTAAGCTCAAAGATTTGAAGGCAAAGAATTACCTTTTCCAAGCAATTGATCGCTCAATCTTGGAAACAATTCTTTGCAAGGACACTTCCAAGCAAATATGGGACTCCATGAAGAAGAAGTATCAAGGCAATGCAAGGGCGAAGCGTGTGCAACTCCAAGCTCTTCGTCGAGAATTTGAGACTCTTTAAATGAATTTTGGAGAGTCAGTTTCAGAATATTTCTCGAAGGCAACAGCAATTGCAAACAAGATGCGGATCCATGGGGAGAAGCTTGAGGATGTCACTATCGTTGAAAAGATCCTTCGTTCAATGACGTCAAAGTTTAATTTTGTGATTTGTTCTATTGAAGAATCTAAAAATATTGATACTCTTTCAATAGATGAATTGCAAAGTTCGTTGCTAGTACATGAGCAAAAAATAACCCATCAAGACAAAGAAGAACAAGCATTGCAAGCAGCAACAGCATTGCAAGCAGCAATAGCAACAAATCCAAGAGGTGCTGCCTCTCAAGGAAACTGGAACATATGTGATGGTCCAAATTCTACAGGACACAAACCAAGGTCAGTAGACAAATCTAAGGTTGAATGTTATCGTTGCCACAAGTATGGCCATTATCGCTCTGAGTGCCGAACGAATTTAAATAGAAATCGCAGTGAAAAATCTAACTTTGTAGAAAAGGAAGAAGAAGAAATTTCTCTCCTTATGGTGTGTCAAAACGATGAGAAAACTCATCGGAATTTATGGTACTTGGATACCGGCTGTAGCAACCATATGTGTGGAGACAAATCAGTTTTTTTTTTATTTGGATGAATCTTTTCGAAATACTGTGAAGTTTGGTGATAACTCTATAGTATCTGTTTTGGGAAAAGGAAGGGTCACTGTCCAAACCAAAGGGAACTCTCACTCTATATCCAATGTTCTGTTTGTTCCAGATTTAAAAAACTAACTTGCTTAGTGTTGGCCAGCTTCAAGAAAAGGGATATGAGATTTCTATTAAGGATGGAGTTTGTCAAATTCAAGATGAGAAATTGGGCTTAGTTGCTCAAGTGAAGATGACAGTAAACAGGATGTTCCCTTTGTATCTCCATCATACCACCTATTCATGTCTGGCAACAAAGCTGAAAAATACATCATGGTTATGGCACTTTCGTTATGGCCATCTCAGCTTTGGTGGATTGAAAACCTTGTAACAGAAAGATATGGTGGAAGGCCTTCCAGAATTTGTGTCTCCTTTAGACGTCTGTGAAGATTGTGTTGTTAGCAAACAACATCGTAACTCTTTTCCCAAAGGAAATGCATGGAGAGCAAAGAAAGTGTTGGAGTTGGTGCATTCCGATCTTTGCGGGCCAATAAATCCAACTTCTAATGGAGGTAAAAGATACATAATTACCTTCATTGATGATTATAGTCGCAAAACATGGGTTTACTTTTTGCAAGAAAAGTCTGAAGCCTTTTTAGCCTTCAAAAACTATAAAGCACATGTTGAGAAAGAAGTTGGAAGTTCGATAAAGATTCTTCGCACTGATTGTGGTGGAGAATACAACTCACATGAATTTGAAAATTTTTGTGAGATCCATGGAATCAAGAGGCAGCTTACAACAGCGTACACACCTCAACAAAACGGAGTTTGCGAGAGGAAAAACCGCACTATTTTGAATATGGTGCAAAGTCTTTTGACGAGGAATGGCATTCCGAAAACCTTCTGGCCTGAAGCAGTTAAATGGAGTATTCATATATTGAACAGAAGTCCCACCTTTGCTGTTCAAAATATGACACCAGAGGAAGCTTGGAGTGGACGAAGACCGGTGGTAGATTACTTCAGAATTTTTGGATGTATTTCTTACGCCCATATTCCAGATGAGAAGAGAAAAAAACTAGACGACAAGGAAGAAAAATGCATTTTTCTTGGTGTTAGTGATCAGTCAAAAGCCTATAAGCTCTACAATCCTAGCACCAAGAAAATTGTCATTAGTCGTGATGTTGTTTTTGATGAAGATCAAACCTGGCCATGGAACGAGAATGGTGTTAAACAACATGTTCCAGCTATAGGCTTGGCCAAAGATGATGAAGAAACACAAATGGAGAATGAACAAGAGCCAGCAGTCACACCAAATATTTCCCAAGATACTCAAAGCATGCCTATTGATGTAGCTGATGATGCAAAATGACCGCACCGTGCTAGAAGAAGACCCACATGGATGTTAGATTATGAGGTAACAGGAATTGACCAATCTGAGGATCCACTTACTCATTTTGCTCTATTTTAAGATTGTGATCCTACCATTTTTGAAGAAGCTGTCAAAGAATCAAAATGGCAAAACGCGATGGATGATGAAACTGCAGCTATCAAAAGGAACAACACTTGGGAGTTGACAAATCTTCCAAAAGGCCACAAAACAATCGGTGTCAAGTGGGTGTACAAGACAAAATTGTTGGAGGATGGCAAAGTTGAAAAATACAAGGCACGCTTAGTAGCTAAAGGCTATAAGCAAGAATTTGGTGTCGATTATAAAGAAGTATTCGCTCCTGCGGCAAGGCATGATACAATTAGATTGGTGATTGCACTTGCAGCTGAAAATTCATGGCCTATTTTCCAATTGGATGTGAAATCGGCTTTCTTACATGGAGACCTGGAAGAACATGTATTTATTGATCAACCTCCTGGTTATGTAAAGATTGGAGATGAGCATAAAGTGTATAAATTAAAAAAGGCATTATATGGACTAAAACAAGCTCCAAGGGCTTGGTATAGTCGTATTGATGCTTATTTTCTAAATAAAGGTTTTACAAAATGTCCATATGAACATACACTTTTCATTAAACTTGGTGATGGAGGAAAGATGCTCATTGTGTGTTTATGTGTGGATGATCTTATCTTCACTGGAAATGATAGTATCATGTTTGACAAATTTAAGAGATCCATGATGGTTGAATTTGATATGTCTGATCTTGGGATGATGCACTATTTTCTTGGTATTGAAGTAAAGCAGTTTGCTGTTGGGATTTTTATATCTCAAAAGAAGTATGTGCAAGAAATTTTAGACAGATTTCAGATGAAGAATTGTAATTCTGTGAGCACACCAACTGCGTTTAGCCTAAAGCTAAGTAAAGATCAAGGAGGAAAGAAGATCAATAGCACTCTCTACAAGCAAATTGTGGGAAGTCTAATGTACTTAACAACAACAAGGCCAGATATAATGTATTCTGTGAGTCTCATTAGCAGATACATGGAGAATCCTACAGAGTTGCATCTTCTAGCTGCCAAAAGGATATTTCGATACTTGAAGGGAACCATTGATTTTGGTTTGCTCTACAAGAAGGGAGAAAAATCATATTTGATTGGCTTTACTGACAATGATTATGCAGGTGATATAGATGATCAGAAAAGTAGATCATGATATGCCTTTATGCTTGGCTCTGGGGCTGTTTCATGGTCATCAAAGAAGCAACCAATAGTCACTTTATCAACCACTGAGGCTGAATTTGTTGCTGCAACTTAATGTGCATGCCAAGCTATTTGGCTGAGGAAGATTCTTGAAGAGCTACACTTCAAGCAAGAGGAAGCTACTACAATTTATTGTGACAACAGTTCAGCAATAAAGCTTTCAAAAAATCCTGTTCTACATGGAAGAAGCAAGCATATAGATGTAAAGGTTCACTTCTTAAGAGATCTCACAAAGGAAGGAGTTATTGATCTCATCTATTGCAGAAATGAAGATCAAGTTGCTGACATCTTTACTAAGCCCCTCAAGAAGGCTTCATTTCAGAAACTAAGGAAGCTGCTTGGTGTTGGCACGTTGGCATTAAACTGAATGTTTGGGAACTTTCAGTTTAAGGGAGGGATTGTTGAGTCAGATGGTCTTATATTTGATCAAGTCCCTATTTGTTGATTGTAATTCTAGTTTATAGGAGTAATAATAGGAATGTATTAATAGAGGGTTAGTGCTAAAGTGTTAGTGGATTAGTGGGTTAGTGCTAAACTGTTAGTGGATTAGTGGGGTAGTGGTGAATAGTTAGTGGATTATGGTTCCTGTTTTTATGCATTTCTCTGTTAGTCCTTGCTCTCTATATATAGAGCATAGATTGTAAGTTCTATGTAGAAGTGTGAGTAAAAATTATCCATCTTTCATTTGTGTTTCTCTACTTCTAGCTATATGCATATCTTTTGTGTAAAATTTCTCAAATACACATCAAGCGCAACTGGGTACACTGCCTTACAGCAATACCCCTTTTCACGACCACAAACCCACCAAAAAATACCTAACGGCTAATTCCCTTTTACCTCTTATACACTTGCACACATATAAATACAGACACCATCACACGAAACACCTCACAGTTTCCTCACCATGCATCCCTTACTCCCATAATCATTGAAAAAAATAGGCAGAAAAGGCTAGAAGCTTATCAAAAATTCTATTCGATCCGAAAAAATCCGAGTCTTTCTTCCCTCTTTTTGTCTTTGTATCTCTCTCTCTCTATCTCTATCTCTCTCAAAGTGGATCTAACGAGCTTGAAGGGGAGCTCTTGGACGGCTGCCCCAGAGTATATTTAAGTTTTTATACGAAACCCTAATTGGAAAATCACAAAAAATCCCATTACACTTTCATTAGTGGCTAAAAATTTACCCGAACCTTTTATTATTGCGAAATGGTCCAATAATAAACATTTATGATAATTTATACACTAAGAAAATTATCAACCAATGATTACGCTATCTGACAAATCGTTGCTATTAAGTACATTGTTACTAAAGAAAAATATTATCGTCGCAAAACGAATATCGAAAGCTAAGGTAGATGGTTCGCCGCTAAAAATACACATCGACGTAAAGTATAAAAAAATATCTTCGCTAAAAGATTGCCCATAAAATTCGGTCACGCTAATCATCACTAAATACATCAATCAATATCACTTATAATGACTATCGATAATTTACAACTTATGGTTCTTAAAATTTAGTCGCTAAAGGTTACCTACAAAATATCGTCTATGCAAATCGACCTATGTATTGCATATGAAAATCGTCGCTTAAAAATAAATTAAACACTAGGCAGTATTATAGTTTGGGGTGTTACATTATCCATTCATTTCAAAATAAACTCAAATCAAGAAATGAAAATTTAATATAATAAATTATGTCAAGTACATAAGATGTCATAAACATATCAAACCCTACATAGTCCATATTCCTAATGTGAGAAAGGAAAATATCTCTAACAATAGTCTTGGTCAAAGGATCAGCCACTATTCTGCCAGTGGATATACGCATCATGGTCACCTATCCTTATGCAACTAAAGTTGTAATGAAGTGATAACGAAGGCCTATGTGTTTGGCCTTTCCATGATATTTGGGGTCCTTTACAAAAATCTAGGGCAGCTGTATAGTCATAAGAAACCCTCATCTACATAAGCTGTAACCCCTAGAGCCTATAAAAATGACCTCAACCAAACAGCTTTCTGGAGTGCTGCTGAACAAACATACTTCCACTCCATCGTGGATAGGCTATGCAAGTCTGTTTCTTACTGCACCAAGAGATAGCTCCACCTGAAAGTGGATCTACGCTCATATCTATCAACACCCAATCAGCATCGCTGTATCCTCTCAGTCTCAAGTCTCCACTATGATAACATATGATGAATCATTAGTTCCACGTAGGTATCAAATAATCCTCTTTATCGCATCCCAATGAACGGGTCCAGGATTTCTCTGATAAAAACATCACCATTCTAACAGCATAGCAGATGTCTGGGCGAGTACACATCATAGCGTACATCAGACTCCCTACTGCAACTGCGTAAGGCACTTTGGATATTTGATTCTTTTCCTTATCATTCTTTGGACATTGGTATGTGCCTAAAGTACACGAGTTGTTGATTGGAGTGTCTATGTGTTTTGACTTATGCATACGGAATCATTCAATGACTTTCTTGATGTATGTTTCTTGAGACAAACTGAGAAGTCTCTTTGGACGATCACGTATGATTTTAACCCTAAGCTCATAATTTAGCTTCTCCCATGTCCTTCATCTCAAAAGTTGAGGACAACCACTGCTTAGTGGCGACAATGGAACTCATGTCATTCCCAGCTAAAAGAATGTCATCCATACACAAAAAAGGATTAGAATACTTTTCTTGGATCGTTTTACGTAAACGTAATGGTCTTGTTCAATCATTTCAAAACATATAGAGGTAATGACATGATGAAACCTAAAGTACCACTGCCTAGACGATTGTTTGAGAGCATATAT
The DNA here is from genome assembly GCA_033070095.1 of Escallonia herrerae. Lineage (NCBI taxonomy): Eukaryota > Viridiplantae > Streptophyta > Magnoliopsida > Escalloniales > Escalloniaceae > Escallonia > Escallonia herrerae. Next base: position 132,976 of record JAVXUP010001897.1, on the reverse strand, counting down.
AGAATGTTTGAGCCGGCAAAGTATGCGCTCATGTCCCCTGACTTCAAAACTCTCAGGTTGAGCCATATAGATCTCTTCATCTAATTCTCCATTGAGAAACGCAGTCTTAACATCTATATGAAAAAGTTCTAAATTCTGCTGGGCAACAATAGCTGGGACCAAGGGAATTGAAGCAAATCTCACCACTAGAGAGAATATGTCTTCATAGTCAAAACCTCGCTGTTGGGTATAGCCTTTCTCCACAATACGTGCCTTATACTTGTCAATTGATCCATTTGCCTTGCGTTTGACATTTTAAACCAATTGTTTCCAACAGTCTTGTGCCTTGGCGGAAGGTCAACCAACTTCCAGACCTGATTCTTCTCCATGGAGCTCAACTCATCCTTCATTGTAGCCATCCACTCATTACTAGCAGGTGAAGATAAGGCTTCTTCCACAGAAGTGGGCTCATCTTCATCAGTTAGAGTGCATATAATAATTTCTCCGTCAATCTCAAAACCACAACGTGGAACTCTTCCTTGCACCTCTACGCAATTGAAAATCTCATTGACGTGACGGTCTTGGTGGTGTGCTCCTACAAGGTTGAGGGTCACTTATACTATCTCCAGCGATAGCTGGATGAGGAACTAATTCCCCACCTTCGCTTTGAGATGGTAAAGTGGCTTTAACCTTCTCTAACTCATGGCGGTCAAGATTCTTACTCGTATCTCCAATGCTAGAAAAATCACTCTCTATAAAATTGACATCACGAGACTATTTCTGTCTTGCCACCATTTTGATGTTCACCATACATCACATAGCCTTTAAAGTCTTCAGAATACCTTAAGAAGATACTTTTCTTAGCTTTAGGCCCTATTTTTCCAGACTTATGAGAAGTACTGTGAACATAGCCTGCTGAGCCCATGGGCGCAAGTTATCCAAATTTGGCTTTTAGCTATTCCAAAGCTCATATGGGGTGGATTTGACTGATTATGAAGGCACACGATTAAGTATATAGGCTGCAGTTAAAAGGGCGTCCCCCTAAAAAGATATTGGGAGGTTTGCTTGTGCCATCATAGACCTAACCATAGCTAACAATGTTCTATTCTTTCTTTCCGCAACTCTATTTTGTTGTGGAGTATTAAGAATAATAAGTTTCTTGCGTATCCCTTTTCCCTCACAAAACTTCTTGAAGTGATCGGACAAATATTCTCTTTCTAAATGTCAACCTTTGCTACAAAGCATTTGAAATAGTCCAAAGCTTCTAGTGGTGAGATATCAGATACACAACCATATCGCGTATAATTACTATCAGTGTAAGAAAATAAGAGGCGCCATGGCATGCCTTTACACTCAAAAGTTCACATATATTCGAGTGAACTAGCTCAAGTGGCTGAGGTGCTCTCACAGTCTTTCCAAAAGGCTTCATGCATGCTTTACCGGCCAAACAAGCCTCACATGTTTGTAGATTGACTTTTGCGAGTGCACCCAAAAGGCCTTTTCTAGCCAAACGAGTCATTCTATCTTGACCTATGTGGCCCAGTCTTGCATGTTAGGTATTAAAATCATGCTCTGATACTAGTTGTAGCATATCAACAGAGATGCTATTGAGGTAAGGTTCCATGGTTAAGAATTCAACACAGAACAGGGACGAAGAAGAAGAGAATGAGAATTATATTGGAATTAAGGGAGGTTTACAGGAAGAGAGAAGAACAAGAGGAAGTAGAGAGAAGATATTTTTCTTCAGATTCAAATCATGCCTCTTCTTATCTTGCATCACGCCTATTTTGCATAACAAAATTTTCAAATGGAATTCAAATTTGGAATTTGGCTCTAGCGCCAAATTCAATTACAGACAAATGTCTCTAAAACTTCTTATAACTAGAATTTAAAAACTAAACCAAACGATGTTGTCTTTCGACTCTATTTTATTTAAATCAAATAGTGTCGTCTTCCTCCCATGTTCATTTAACTAAATGATGCCGTCTTCTGTTGCCGCCAATTCACTATTGCAGTCTTGATTGAAATTGGAGACTTCTTCCACTGGGTTGACTTCAGGCCTTTTACTTGATCTTTTGATGCGAATCTTGGCCCTTGGCTGAGTGTTCATAGCTTCATTCAGCTCAGTCGCAGCTCTATCATCATCATCAACTGTCTGTTCATCTGGTGTAGTCCCTGGGGACATGACAGATCAAAGTGTTTTCTGGGGCTTGCTCATTTGTTTTGACATGCATAGGCCTTTTTTTTTACTTTGATCTTTTGATAGCATCTGTTTTGGAATTTGATTTTGCTTCTGTTGAAACGATTTAATGCGCTTACCACATAACGTAATGGGTTCGGAAACATACCGTACAATCTCTGAAAATTTCGACGTAGGATCCTTGTTGTTATGAGCCTCCAACACGCTTGATATTTTTTGCAGGTATGAAAACGGCTACTAGAGTCGAGTTCTTTGTCCACAAAACCAAATCCTAGACCTTGGTGATTGCTCTAGAAAGAGTGCAACAGAGAGAGGGTTATTGCTATGACTTCTGACTTATTGGGATATCTCTAGCCTTTATATAGAGATACAATTAGAGATTGGCTTTACCTCAAACTCTTAGAAGATAAAGATTATATTTATCTCAAACACTTAAGAGATAAATATTCTCTAAATAATTGTATTTATCCAAACTAACAAATACACATTATTTGTTAGTGGGCGGATAATGGGTCAATTGACCCAATTTATTAACAGCTCCCACTTGCCCACACACAGGGCCAATAAATCGTACAGTCCCTCTTTATCTCTCGTCCACTCATCTCCTCATACAGGAAATGGAACGTGCGACCTATGAGAAAGGATGTCCAGTTCAGGAGTATTGTATTAAGTTATTACCAAACTAACACAATACATCACTCCCAAAAAAATCTCGTATGTACCCCAGATAGTTCAACTACACCAGATTAAACACTCTCAAATCCCTCATAATGAGCAGTGTTAAACCTCTCATATGTTATGTATTCATGACTCATATCGAAACGAAAATCGACAAAGTCGCTCGGGCTATGAATCACACAACATGATGTAATATTGAACTTTCTTCCCAAAGCCCTCATGTCATTCCAATTAGACCCAACCGCTTTCCTAGACATGCCCTGCGAGACCGCATCATCCATGATCCAATGGTACATGCTAAAGTAACAACATTGAGTATCCTCTTCATGACATAGTCTAAGGTGAGAAGGGTACTACATAGGATCAAAAATATTTGGGTCAATTGCATTCAGCACCCTCAAGTTTTCACGCGGTAGCTCTCTATAGCACAAAGTTATTTTTAACTATCTACCACCCCAAACTTTCATAAATGTGACGCCCAACACCCCTCGTACATTTTTCAGCCAACAATCTCGCCGGAGAAGTAATTTAACTCAAATAAAAGGGCATTTTTGACAAATTACCCTCTCTCTGTGAAATCCATCTTCATCTTCTACGTTCCATCTTAACCCACACCACCACCAATATGCAGCCCACTCCCACCTCCATGCCCACCACCACAACCTCCACCAATCACCAAACCCGCCGCCACCTCCTTTCTCAACTGTCTTCGTCACCATCTATTGGAATTCTGCCACCACCTTAGCCACCATTACAGAAACCCGTCACAAAAACCCATCACACCATCAGTTTTTGCTCTAGATTCCATTATAACCATCAATTTTTGCTCTAGATCTCGCCACAACTATTAATTTATACCATACATGAAGCCTAGAATCCTTCTTCCTCAATTTGATCACAATAAACCCTAGATCCCCAATCTTTGACATGATATTCCAAAAATACCCTCTTGAGTTCAGCCATTTGCCTGAAATTTGGTCGAAATATGGTCGGAGGGTGATCGATGCCACACTTATAAAAGTTTGGGGTAGTGGATAGCTAAAAATAATTTTGTGGTACAGAGAGCTACAACGAGCAAACTTAGGGGCGCTCAGTGCAATTGACCCAAAATATTTCGATCCAAGTGGCTCACACAGTGACGAAGTAGGGATTCATTCATCACTCCCACTGTTGGTCTGCATTTAGCACATGCAGTATGATTTGCATGTTATGGCGTAACCCGCAAGGGCGTGTCACATAAATGTATAATAAAATACGCCATACGAATCTAAGTCTAGTCGTTGTATAAGCGCCTAACCTGAGTTTTTCAGCCCAGTCACTCTCATAGTGCCTGCCTGAAATCTCACATTCGGCTGTAAACAGGCTACATAGAATTGTGGAGATACTCTATGATCGACCTACATTTTTTAGGTCTCATCTTAGCTCCAACTAAGGCGACATGTTTGCTTTATAAGCTGTATCATCTTATTCGCCCACTTGGCGCTTAAGACAATTATGTCTCATCTTGCTCGCTATCTTAGCGCCAAGGTGAATTACCCGTGTGAGTGGGTCAATTCAAGCCTGGTGACACTCTCAACAAGGATGTATATGTAATCACAAAGATTATCCATTCATTCCAAAATAAACTCAAATCAAGGAATAAAAATTTAATGTAATAAATAATGTCAAGTACATGAGATGCCATAAACATATCAAACCCTACGTAGTCCCATACTCCTAATGTGAGAAAGGAAAACATCTCTAGCAATAGGCTTGGTCAAAGGATCAGCCACCATTCTGCCAGTAGGTATATGCTTTATGGTCACCTCTCCTTGCGCAACTAAAGTTCTAATGAAGTGATAACGAAGGCCTATGTGTTTGGCCTTCCCATGATATTTGGGGTCCTTTACAAAATCTAGGGCAGCTGTATTATCACAGTGAACAGTGACAGACTCGTCTGCATGAGCTGTAACCCCTAGAGCCTGTAAGAATGACCTCAACCAAACAGTTTCCTGGACTGCTGCTGAACAAGCAACATACTCCGAATCCGACTCCATCGTGGATAGGGCGATGCAAGACCTTTTCTTGCTGTACCAAGAGATAGCTCCACTTGAAGTGGATCTGCGCTCATCTCTATCACCGCCCCAATCAGCATCGCTGTATTCTCTCAATCTCAAGTCTCCACCATGATAACACAGGACGAGATCAGCGGTTCCACGTAAGTATCGAAGAATCCTCTTCACCGTATTCCAATGAGAGGGTCCAGGATTACTCTAATAACGACTCACCATTCCAACGGCAAAGCAGATGTCTGGACGCGTACACAACATAGCGTACATCAGACTCCTAACTGCAGCCGCGTAAGGCACTTTGGACATCCGATTCTTTTCCTCATCATTCTTTGGGCATTGGTCTGTACTTAAAGTACATGCCTTGTCCATTGGAGTGTCTATGGGTTTTGAGTTATGCATACGGAATCGTTCAATGACCTTCTTGATATATGTCTCTTGAGACAAATTGAGAAGTCTCTTTGGACGATCACGTATGATTTTAAGCCCGAGCACATAATTAGCTTCTCCCATGTCCTTCATCTCAAAAGTTGAGGACAACCACTGCTTAGTGGCGACAATGGAACTCATGTCATTTCCAGCTAAAAGAATGTCATCCACATACAAAGAAAGGATCAAAATATTTTTCTTGGATTGTTTTACGTAAACGCAATGGTCTTGTTCAATCATTTCAAAACATATAGAGGTAATGGCATGATGAAACCTAAAGTACCACTGCCTAGATGATTGTTTGAGACCATATATAGAACGTTTGAGCCTGCAAACTTTGCGCTCATGTCTATTGACTTCAAAACCCTCAAGTTGAGCCATATGAATCTCTTCGTCTAGTTCTCCATTGAGAAACGTAGTCTTAACATCCATATGAAAAAATTATAAATCCTGCTGGGCGACAATAGCTAGTATCAGGTGAATTGAAGCAAATCTCACCACTGGGGAGAATGTGTCTTCATAGTCCACACCCCGCTGTTGGGTATAGCCTTTTGCCACAAGACGTGCCTTATACTTGTCAATTGACCCATCTGCCTTGCGCTTGACTTTTAAAACCCACTTGTTTCTAACAGTCTTGTGCCCTGGCGAAAGGTCAACTAACTCCCAGACCTAATTCTTCTCCATTGAGCTCAACTCATCTTTCATTGCAGCCATCCACTCATTACTACCAGGTGAAAATAAGGCTTCTTCCACATAAATGGGCTCATCTTCATCAGTTGGAGTGCACATAAGAATTTCACCGTCAATCTCAAAACGACGACGTGGAACTCTTCCTCGTGCACCTTTATGCAGTTGAGAATCTTGTTGACCTAATGGTCCTTGTGGTGTGCTCCCACTTCTGGGATACTCCCACTAGGTTGAAGGTCACTTACACTATCTTCAGCAACAACCGGATGAGGAACTAATTCCCCACCTTCGCTTGGAGATGATAAAGTAGCCTCAACCTCCTCTAACTCATAGAGGTCAAGATTCTTACTTGCCTCTCCAATGCTAGGAAAATCATTCTCTATGAAATCGACATCATGAGACTCTATTTCAGTCCTTCCACCATTTGGATGTTCACCATACATCACATAGCCTTTAGAGTTTTCAGAATACCTTAGAAAGATACTTTTCTTTGCTCTAGGCCCTAGTTTCCCATACTTATGAGAAATACTGTGAACATAACCTGCTGACCCCATGGGAACAAGTTATCCAAATTTGGCTTTTGGCTATTCCAAAGCTCATAAGGGGTGGATTTGACTGACTGTGAAGGCACACGATTAAGTATATAGGCTGCAGTCAAAATGGCATCCCCCAAAAAGATATTGGGAGGTTTGCTTATGCCATCATAGTCTAACCATGTCTAACAATGTTCTATTCCTTCTTTCCACAACACCATTTTGTTGTGGAGTATTAGGAATAGTAAGTTGCTTGCGTATCCCTTTTTCCTCACAAAACTTCTTGAAGTGATCAGACAAATATTCGCGTCCCCGGTCAGTGCGAAGAGTTTTTAAATTCTTCTTTTTCTGATTCTCAACCTCAACTACAAAGCATTTGAAACAGTCCAAAGCTTTATAGCGGTGAGATATCAGATACACATAACCGTATCGCGTATAATCGTCTATCAGTGTAAGGAAATAAGAGGTGCCATGGCGTGCCTTTACACTCATAGGTCCGCATATGTCAGAGTGAACTAGCTCAAGTGGTTGAGTTGCTCTCACAGCCTTTCCAAAAGGCTTCCTGCATGCTTTACCGGCCAAACAAGCCTCACAAGTTTGTAGATTGACTTTTGCGAGTGGGCCTAAAAGGCCTTCTCTAGCCAAATGAGTCATTCTATCTTGGCCTATGTGGCCCAGTCTTGCATGCCAGGTGGTAGAATCATTCACAATATTATCATTCACAACATAAGAATAAGAGGACTGAGAATCATTTAAATCCAATTGAAAAAGACTATCCATGCAAAAACCATGTCCGAACAAAATATCATCCAAAAAGATGTCCAACTTATTACCCTTAAAAATAAAGGAAAAATCACTGTCTAATAAAGCAGTAACTGAAAGTAGATTAAGCCGAACAGTGGGTGCATATCGCACATCCTTAAGAATCAATGTGCACCCAGTGCGCAACTTGAGCTGGTAAGAACCAACCCCTAGCACCTCTTCGGAGCTATTGTTTCCCATGAAGATATGTTTGCTTCCCACTGGAATCCGGTGATAATCTACGAACCCCTCTCGATCACGTGCTACATGTTTTGTTGCACCTGTATCCACAAACCACACAGGTTGGGAATGAGCAACCATCACATGTGAGGAAACATATAACTGAGAGAGAGATTTAGAAAGTACCTTCTTCGGCTCAGTGCAATCATAAGCGAAGTGTCCTTTCTGTTGACAGTTGAAGCATTTAACTTTAGACAGATCCTTTTTCCCACCACGTTTTCCTCTCTTGCGTTTCTTCATTTTTCCTTCCTTTGGCGCAGAAGTGCTAGCCTCGCCTTTCTTACCTTTCTTACTTTGTCTTTCGCGCTTGCCATTTGCATTGCGCGACCCCTTGGGCGACATAAGCAAGGGTCTTGTCAGCATCTAGAGTCTCGTCCTCAAGGATGACATGCTATGAAACATCAGAAAAGTTCTTGATGTTTTCACTGTGGATCAATATCTGTTTCATATTGGCCCATGAGGCAGGAAGGGACCTTATGACAGCTCTGACTTGCTGCTCATCTGTGAGCGCATGGCCAGCATCCCTTAGCTTACCAATCATATTGGACATCATCCTTAGATGTTCACTCATGGTATGCTTAGGGTCTTTTGTGTACTCCTCAAACTTAATCACAAGGCTACGAAGCCGCGTAGTTGAGGTTCCACCAAAAAAGAACTTGAGCTGATCCCATAAAGCTTTGCAAGTTGGAAGTTCATCATACTGCCTGATTAGATCATTTTGCAAGCTGCTCAACAAGGTGTAGCGCGCACTACGATCTTTCTGATTCCATTTCTGGTAGGCAGTGTGGTCTCTTAGGGGTTGCCTCTCAGTGGGCGCGACCATCTCTTTGGTCAAGTGCTCCTCGAGCTCTTGTTCGGTTAGCATGAATTTCATCTTTTTGTGCCAAACGTCATAATTATCTCCGTTAAGTTTTTCACCCTTAACGAGATCAACTATGACATTCTTGGAGGCCATTCTATTCACTACATTAGTTTGCACAAAAAAAAGACATTAATTATACATCCTTCTTTTTATTTCAAAAAATTCAAATGAAAAACATAATCCTTCCTCACATCATGAAATCGAAAATTTTCTAAGCTCATAATCATCTCCCATGTATGTGAGTTAGGAAAATACTTTCCAAGTAATTTTTTGCAATAAATTTCATCATCATATAAGCCACAATATAATAAATCATCCACATGATAATTTAGAACAATATAATTGCACCATACAATAAAGTGTGCAAGGACTCCATTGAGCCCTATTGACATTCTAATAACTTATGCTAAGAAAATTCTGACTTGAATAATGTGCGTGTGAAATTACATCCCCGTACAAGGCTTTCTAGAAATATACAGGAAAATAGTAGAATACAACATCTTTGAGAATCATACTACAAACTACTCTAATAAAACAAATGGAGATGCCGCACAACACATTATTCTCAAAAGAATTTTTTTAAAAACAAGAGTAAACACATAAACATAAGTTTTTTTAGAATGCCAATCTAGTATCCATCCATTTAACCTAAAACTAGCATACTCAAATAACAAGTTAAAGGATAATTTAAATGAATGAATAGGCCACATTCTCCTTCCAAGGAAAACGGGCGTAAAGGCCTTGAAATTCGGTTTAAAGAGGTGTGGGCTTGCCAAAAGCCCAACAAATATATCTCAACAAAAAATATATTTAAACCATTACTCTAATCAAGGCAAATAATAAAACATAATTCATTTATGTCATATAGCTCTCCAAAAAATATTTATTTTTGCCCACGAAGTGCAAAAATTAATATTTACACATTATTCGCATTTTTGGGACCACATAAGTACCACAAAAAATATTTTCAAATGGCCAAAAAATGAGAGATAAATTCTTAAAATTGACAAAACAGTAAATTTATCTCTAATATACCCTATACAATTAAAGAAAAAATTCTGTGTGTATAAAAAAAAATTTTAAGTTAATTTCAATAGAAAAAGTCATTAATAAATTAAACAGAATACACACAAAGGGTATAAAGGTAAATTTTAACACTATAGAAAAATAACAGAAGCCAAGATAAGACTTTACGCGCCCAAGGTGGTTTCAGAACCAGCCGAAAACAGCCTCATGCGCCTCCACACGCCGCCGTGCCCGTGGGCAACCTCTGGCTCTCTTCGGTTGGGGCGTGTAAAGCACACGCGCGTGGTGGAGCGTGAGAGAAGCCCGGCGCGTGTGCGTGTGGAATGCGCGTTCCAGCAATCTGCGCGTGTGGCGCGAGTGTGGGCGCTTGGCGGCGCGTCTGCAGCCCCTTGGAGCATGACACGTGTCGTCAGCGCATGGCCCGCGCGTGAATTCACTGTTCATCTTCTTCATTAAACCCTAATTTTTTCCAGCGCCGCCGTGCCGCGATACCAACTTTTGAAGGTCATATCTCTCTCGTTTTTAAGCCAAATAATGCGTACGATATATCGTTGGAAAACTTATGCGACATAGATTAATTATGTACCAATTGATTATGATAAAAACAGAACATCTTGCTCCGAATTTGAGTCCCTAAACTAAAAAAAAACTAAGTTTTCTTGAAAAAATAAAATCGTGATTTCTCACAAACCATGAATCCAATAACTACGAAATTTTATAGAGTTCATCCTCAACTATAGGAGATCACAAAAAGCTTATAATTATTTTTCAGAAAACATGCTCAATAAATTTTGAATTTTTGTAATGGGTCTCGATCATGTATTCGGAAAAAATTGCAACATGTACATAATTATACTAGCATGTTAAAGGAGAATCAACAAGTAATCATGCTCTAATACCAATGTTGAAACGACTTAATGCGCTTACCACATAACGTAATGGGTTAAGAAACATACCGTACGAAGTCTCCGAAAATTCCGACGTAGGATCCTTATTGTTACAAGCCTCCAACACGCTTGATCTTTTTCACAGGTACGAAAACGGCTACAAGAGTTGTTCGTCCACGAATCAAATCCTAGAGCTGGGTGATTGCTCTAGAGAGAGTGCAACAGAGAGAGGGTTATTACTATGACTTCTGACTTATTGAAATATCTCTAGCCTTTATATAGAGATACAATTAGAGACTGACTTTACCTCAAACTCTTAGGAGATAAAGATTGTATTTATCTCAAACACTTAAGAGATAAATATTTTCTAAATAACTATATTTATCCAAACTAACAAATATACATTATCTGTTAGTGAGCGGATAATAGGTCTATTGACCTAATTTATTAACAGCTTCAAAACCTATTTAATTTCTTCGTTTAAGAAAAAGAGCGTCTACTTTTTTTTCCCCTAACTTCTTCATTGGTCCCAAAACATATCTACCACTTCTGTTTTGGAATCAATGAAAACGGTCGAGGTTATATATTTTTTGAACATTGTTTCTGAGTTATTGGTTATGGATATCTAATGTTCGATTCTGTATATGAACGTTGTTTCTGAGCTATTGAGGTTATATAAACGTTGAATGTATACATTCATCAGATGCTGACATGTTATTCTTTCCCACTCTGAACATATGAGTTAATAGAAGCTGATTAATTGGTATCACTTGTGGGAATATATTGATAAGAGTATTATATACGCACCTTGAGGAGAACTAATCATTTCAAATTACTGAAAGGTGATCTGTGGGAATTTGGACAGTATGTTAAGATTGTCTTTGATCATATATACAGCTAGTCTGCTGTGAAGTAGCTAGTGTCTAGTATGCTTTTGTGAAGCAATTTGGACAGTTGTAAATACTATTGGTGAGTTAGCTTCTACAAAGTTTGAGGTGCATTACAGAAGATGAAATACAGAATAAATTTCCTTTTCAGAAGTTTATTACGTGCTGTAGAATCAGAGGAAAAAACAAGTAAATTAAAATATTTCTAAGTGGTGCAGGAGAATGTCACTGCCAAAAATTGCATGTGTTCGTGGTCCTAAACCTGAACTTGAATTATTGAAGATATTTGATCCCATAAAAAACGTGTAATGCTTTCAAGATTTAAGTAAAAAAAATTTTGGACATGGTGACACAACTTTGGGTTTTTAGAAATTTCATATAAATCTCAGCCCCTGCTTTCATCCTCCAAGTTTGGCAAGCATGAACTTATAAGCAAATAGAGTCATGTCTCATAGACCTAAACCATTTAATTTAACATCCCTGAGCCAGTAAGCTTCCATGCAAACAACAATGAATATTATCAAAAGGAGCTTGACGGCATATTGATCCTTCATTATAACTATTGCTGCAAATATTGTTCTACTCCTTAATTGTGAGGTCTACTTTTTGCTGGAGCTTGACAGCTTGTAAATCCTCTTGATGTGTGAACAACTAAGGTTAAAGATAAGGTCTGTGACCCCAGCCCTTTCCTCTTAGGATTCATGATACTTGGTAATTTCTCATGGTTCTTCTGTTATTAGCAACAACTGGTTAATGATCCTCTAATGATCATTATCTGTTTTTGAGAAACTAGATGTACACCTCTGCTGCTCATTTGATGTTTAGCATTGGTGGTTGTTGTAGTTGGATTTATAGACTTGGGAATCCTTCATTTGGCAGATTCCTTTAGGTTTTTCTTTCTTTATTATTATTATAATTTTTTTTTTTGCAAGAGGAGGCAACAATTACTAAATCTGCTAGCAACACTTGGTACCTTCACAAAGTGTCGTGAGATTTTATTTCTTCTTTCAGAATAGTGAAACCTTTTGTTAATGGTTTTTTACTTCTCATGTTGTTTAAAGACATGGATGAGTTGAAGTGGGAGGGGCTTTACTGTATTAAGTGTTATAACTTAATGCTTGTTTTTCCCCTCGACACATGTTGATGTCCATTTATCTAACTAGTTTGAGGAAGACTATAGTACTTTTTAATTAGACTGATGTTTATTAATTATTTTTAATGCCTAAGTTATGTATTTGTTTACCGATTCATCCAGAATTTTTTTTTTATAATATTATATTTTATCTTTTGGAGATAAATGAAACTTTTTATTTATCAAAGATTAAAGTATTATCTATAAGTTAATATTAGTCTTTAGATAATGAGACGCGTTGAAAAAAATTATTCATTCACAGATGAAACAAAAAATTAATTAGATGTTAGTTGGGTTGGTTTGAAACCAAACCATAGCATTTTTATTTGAATTGGGTTGGGCTTTTTTACAAAAAAAAATTCATTTTCGGTTGGGTTGAGATGGGCTTTTAAAATGTTGAGTTTTTTCGGGTTGGGCTGAAAACTAACCCAACCCGTCTAAGTTGCATCCCTAGCTGAGAGCATAGTAACAAAAATCGCTATATATTGGCGATATTTCGCGAATTTATTGCGATAAATTACTTGAAAGTCTTAATCGTGAATTTATCTCTAATATTTGCAGGAATCGTGAACATCTCACGTATGTCGCGAGATTGACGAATTTATCGTGATATCTCGCGAATATACAGCGAGCTAAAGTTCCTCTTTTTTCTTGAAAAATAACATAAGCAGGGCTTCCTTCGGTAAGATTCGAACACGGGTATATGCCAAATAGTTCCCGAATACCGAATTTGTTATTATGGCCGAGAGAGTGTTGTCAAGTAATAATCAACTATAACATCTGCTATTTATGCCATGTGTAAGTAAAATCTTTTTTTTTTCTTATATCTAACCAAAATTTGTCATTATCATACTTGATAATTTATAAATTTTGTTTAAATTTTGAAAATCATATGAATAATGTTGTGAATTTAAAAACATTAAATATAATCATAATGATTACGCATGGTATGTCCTGCGAGCTAATGATAAGAAAAAGAGAGGCAATGGCGAACATTAGGAAAACTAGGGAGATGGTTACTGTATTCTTGATTTTGACTAGCCAACACCAGAATGCTTTTTGTGGCACTCATGACAGTACTATGTGATGACAAAGCAGAGTGAACGAGTTCAATATAGGAATCAAATTATCGGTTCCTTCTTGAATAAAATATTTTTCTTAGCCACTCAATATTAAGTGAAGGTGCACGACCAAGTGCGCATATTAACACCAGAGTTTCGGTACCATATTCAGCAACTGCTTGTTATAAAAGCATAGCCGTTATAAAATAAATTAAACAATATATATCATACTTTAACATCAATAAATCATGACATTTTTAATGAATAGTTTCTCGCACCAATACTAATTATGATAAACTTCTCGAGGCACAAATGATCAGAATCTAAATCTTCTACAATTATTAAAGTGTACATTAAAAAGTTACCCGCATCTATGCAAATGCCATGAAAAAACACACGGGATAAGGAAAATTTTCTTTTCGTGCGATAATGATTTGCTAATCATCTAAGCACAAAAATAGCACATTCCTAGGATGGGTCTGTCTTGTAGGTTTCTTTAAATAAAAGGGTCACACATTTCTGAATAACATAAAAGATTTAACGATACTATACTTTAATCCTTAGTCAAAATATATTCAATGAAATATGACCTAAGAAAAAGGCAAGTGTGTGTACAGAATTAACACTTTTTTTTTATTAAAGTCAGAAAATTCAAATCCAAAATTAAATGACAATACATCAACATGGCCACATGAGTGGGACGTTTTTGGACAGAGTCTAAAGTGTAAAGCACAGTCCAACGTTGCAACGGTGTCCTCCTAACATAAATCCAACCACTGTTGTCAATCTCACTCATGTCGGCTCTCTCTCTACTGTCCCCTTACGCGACTCAGACGCGACGAATACACTCCCAACGACACCTCACTTTGGCCCCCCACTTCCAAAACGGTTGTAGACCCGATCTTCTTAACCTACTGCCATGCCGACTTCACAAGTAAAAGTTAACATGTCACTGAATTCTTCTTGGTACGTATATAACACTAAATTTGTTGTATAAACATTTACTAAGTTTGTTTTGTTAACAACAAATGCATGACTTTAGCGTTATTTGAATCCGCATCTCTTGATTGCTAAACGTTAATCAGGATTCGTCGCGGTAATTACGAAAAAACTGTTTTCTATACATGGTATTAAAATAATTTCTGATAAATGTTATTGTCAAAAGACAATATACAAGTGCGTAATTAAGATATATGGTCTTGAAATACAATTGCTCTTGAAAAATCAAATATACTTGCTTTAACAATAAAGCTAACTTTGTTTTGCAGAACTTGTTTCCGCGCTTTACTTTTGATGGATGTAGTTCACTTTTTATCTCTAAAATGGTTTAAATAAAACTTTCTTTAATCTTTTAGTGGCATTCTCTTAACCCTTATTGACATAAGTGGAGCATATATTTACTCCGTATGAATCGAAAAGCGAAGCGTGACTCTATTTTACAACTTACGATCAATTGAATAAATCTCATTATTAAATAACAAAAAGTACTGTTAAATAATGAACTCATAAACTTATGCTTGCAGAAAATTAAAAATAGCATTTGCCACGTCAATTATAACTTTAAGAGCATTTAAAAGTATATATATGACATGAAAATAGACATTCGCATGAATTTTTGTCGTTATATAATGAAAGATATTGATTGCAATCTCGGCAATCGAAATAACATACAACCTCTAAATCTGATACTTATTGTTGTCGCTGGCTTACCGTTATTATTAATTTTTTTTTATAATATCTACAACGATTAATTTTAGAAAGAAATTTTAACAAATTATAAACGGAATTATAATATCTTTTTACGACCCGACCAAAATTACCACCGTTTTATAATCAATTCCTTACAAAACTAAGACAAACTTGTAAAGCGTAGGATGCGGACACGGGGTAGGACTGTGGTCCTTGCAGTCCGTTAGCGTACGGTTCAACTTCAACCCAGTAAAACCGTCGATCTCTCTTCTCTCCTACGCTCTGTCGGCAGAGGCAGGACGCGTCTCACTCGGAGAGGAAAGTCTCACCTTCTTCTGCCACGTGGGTACCATGAACAGTTTCTCATTTTTAGTAGCTTTGCCTCCTCCTACTCGCGCGGTTAGGTTTTGCCAGCGTACTCGCCTGAATTGACGACGTGAGCTCGTGAGCCGTTGTGGCTAGTAGACGTGGGTGGCAGGAGAGGCGAAAAGTGGCGTCGGTTTCGCTGTCAGCGAGTGTGGTAAGGGATTGCGTAATGATGAGGCATGGAATGGTAGAAAGGGGCATCTCTGGCATCACAGGTTCCCGTCCAATCCAATCCCCTTTCCTTCACCTTCACCCCAACCCACCTTTCTTTGTGCATTAAAGTAGACATGGATATTGAAGTGCACAAGTGGCAACGGCAAGTCCTTCACTTTATAAATTATTATTATTGGGACATGCAAACTCCACAATTTGCTTTAACCAGCGAAGCGCACAATCATTCAAACCAGATATTTCTCTCTTTTTACACACATTGCACAAAAACTGCGCAAGCTGCAAGACTTGCTCCCAACTCTTCCTCTCCCTTCGCCCCTTCTTTAAACGAAGCCCACCACCTCCCGACGGTTACGTTTTCTCTCGTTGACGGCTAGTTTTCATGACACATTTCGCAGCTTAGCACGCCCAAGTCACCGTTTTTCTAGTTGAAGAGTGAAAGAGGGAGATGGATTTCAGTTCGTTTCTGACGTCCTTGGGGACTTCGTTTGCAATCTTCGTGATTCTCATGCTTCTGTTCACCTGGCTGTCCAGGAAGCCCGGCAACAGCGTGGTGTACTACCCGAACCTGATATGGAGGGGCTTGGATCCGTACGAGAACGGGGCGAGGACCCGGAACCCGTTCGCCTGGATCCGCGAGGCCTTCTCTTCTTCTGAGAAGGACGTTATCACCGTCTCCGGTGTTGACACTGCCGTCTACTTCGTCTTCTTGACCACTGGTTTGTCTCCTTTACACACTGTTAGTGTAAGTCTTCTGTCTACGAGAGAGAGAGAGTGGGCTAATTTGCAAGAAAAGAGATAAATCCTTGAAGTATGTCAGCATTTTCTTATGCTTGTGTGTGTGTGAGGGAGGGGGAGGGAGGGAAGGAGAGAAATCGAGAGTGAGAGAGGGTAAATTTGCCAAAAAGGGAGAAAAGTTGTGGGAAGATTGACCTCTGCTAATTTGGTTTTTCTGGGAAAAAGTGGGTTTCTTGTTCTATACTAGTTTGACTTATATTTATTTATGTTTACGCCTTTAATATGGATTATTTACGCCTTTTTTAATATTGATTTGTTAATACGTCTTTGCTTGTTAAAAATAAACAAATTTTCTGGTTGGAAAGATTACTTCTGATTGAACTTCTCTTGGAACCAATTTGGAACCCTCGTTTGAAATGGAAGGAATCCAAACGTGTTGAATTCACAAGCGACTTATGCAGTATATTGACCGAGGAGCAACCTTCTCTTGGGTTATGATTCTTCAGATGATTTGAGAGGGGTTGGACGAACTACTTGAAATTCGAATTTGTTTAGGGGTTATGTAGCAAATGTGATGAACATGATTCAAGAGTTTTAGCCTATGTATGAGTTCTTGGTTATTACAGCAAGTAATCATATAGGCAAATATGTTTTTACCTAGTTGCACTTCTTGCTATCGAATTTGGAAACCTACTTATTAAGTAAATGATGATTACGTGAGAGTTCATCGTCTATTCTTCTGTAGTGTGCAGAGGAAGGTTTTCACTTCTGCCGAGGAAGGTTTTCACTTCTCATTGTAATTGTTCCATGGTTAACAAATATGCCTACCTTTCTTCCGCATCTTTTGCTTAGGCTGCCAGCTAATGTTAGGAACTTTGATACTCAAGTTCCAGCTTATAGTCATTCTGTGCCTACCTGAGTCAGCTATTTCAAAGAAAAATCCGGATGAGGCACAAGGCTGTGATCCTGCAGGCTGGTGAAGCGGCTCTAGTGTTCAAAGTGGTGACTTCTCGGTTGCATGAAGGGTGACCCTGACCCCCCCAAGTTTTGTGAATAAGGGAAAGATAATTTAACCACTTACAGATCTATCACCAACAATAGTTGATCAAGCATGATATTGCAACAGAAAGAAAGCAGGGAAAAAAAAACTTAGAAATTGATAAGTTGTAACTTAAGTACTTAACTAGCGTTTTCTTCAGTGTTTTTTTACCCCCTAATGAAGCCATCATAATTCTTCGTCTCATTTACATCTATTCGGAGCTTGAAGAACACATTATTGCGTAGGGACATCTGCTTGTGCTATATTACTTATATACTTTGGTTACTATCTTGTGAATGGGAACTTATGCATGCTCGTATATACTTATTCACATGGATGCAAATGCTGTGTATCATTGGTTTAAGAGCATATACATTCTTGTGCCCAAATAGTATGTAATGTTTCGAGATTCTTACTTTGTTATTCTTCTTTTCCAGTTTTGGGCATATTGATTTTTTCTGGACTTGTATTGCTACCGCTACTTCTGCCAGTGGCTGCTACCGGTAAATATGTCCCCAAAACCAACTCTACTAGCAAAGGGACTTTCAATGATCTTGACAAGCTATCTATGGGGCATATCAAAGTAAGTTGCAAATTGATTTATGCCTTTTATTGTTTCGGGTGATAATGGAACTTTTTGATTGGGAAATCTGTTTTCTTCTTTCTGGGTTAAGACAGAAGCCCGAGTACTGCTCTGATGTCCATCTTAAAGCAATTTGTGCTCATATCAGATACTGTGTTCAGTGTGCGAAACTGTAGTATTTCTTGTTTCCTGACTTGATTACTGTGCACTCTTACGAAATTGATACAGTGCTTCACTGAACATACAGTTATTTGTTGCATTTTTATTTACTCATGCTGTTATTCATTCTCTTCTGACCTGGGTTTCAGCCAAATAGTCCGCGGTTATGGACATTCGTGATAGCCACCTATTGGGTTTCTTTTGTTACGTATTTCTTGTTATGGAAAGCATATAAACATGTATCCGGTCTGAGAGCTGCAGCACTGATGTCTCCTGAAGTGAGAGCCGAGCAATTTTCAGTTCTTGTCAGAGACATACCTCCTTCACCTGAAGGTCAAACTAGAAAGGAACAGGTTGACACGTACTTTAAAAAAATTTATCCAGAGTCATTTTACAGATCAATGGTGGTCACGGAAAACAAACAGGTATTCCTTTATAAATTTTTTTTTTATAATTTGGTTTCTTGGTGTGTTTCTCCTTTTTCCGGGTTTAACACTCTTTACACACACTGGTTGTCCGATATTTCTTACCCAGATAGCTTGTGCTCTTCTCTCTGTTAATTTTGGGGCACATACGATATTGATTGCACCAGTAAATGTGTATTATGACATTTAGGAGACATGAGTGAAAAGCAGTAAATCTTATATCTTGTATCCCTGATAATCACTGATGCATTCACTTATTTCTGCTAAATCTATGCAGTTATGAACCATTAAAGTAAATCGCATATCTTGTATCCTTGATCATCACTGATGTATTCACTTATTTCTGCTAAATCTATACCGTTATGACCCATTAAGTGCCTACTATGAAGCCTCATACTATTTGCTTTGTTAGGTCAATGAAATATGGGTAGAGTTGGAAGGGTACAAGAAGAAGCTTGCTCGTGCAGAGGCTGTATATGCTCTGTCCAAAAAAAAACCAATGAATAAAACTGGATTCCTTGGTCTCATTGGCAAAAAAGTGGATACTATTGTATACTGCAAAGACAAGATTAATGAGTTGACTCCAAAATTAGAAGCTGAGCAGAAAGTCACTCTTAGGGAGAAACAACAAGCATCAGCACTTGTTTTCTTCACAAATAGGGCTTCTGCAGCAGCTGCTGCTCAGAGTCTACATGCTCGAATGGTTGACACCTGGACTGTCATGGATGCTCCTGAACCGCGCCAGATAATATGGACTAATCTTCCTAAAAGCTTTTATGAGAGGCAGATACGGCAGTATGTTGTTTATATTATCGTTTTTTTGACGGTAGTCTTTTTCATGATACCAATCGGGTTTATTTCGGCTTTTACAACTCTGGAAAATCTGAAGAAGTTGCTGCCCTTTTTGAAGCCAATAATTAATCAGGACGTGATTAGGACGGTTTTGGAAGCTTATCTCCCTCAGATTGCACTTATAGTATTTCTGGCCTTGCTGCCCAAGTTTCTCTTGTTTCTATCCAAGGCTGAGGGCATCCCTTCAGAGAGCCATGCTATAAGGGCCGCCTCTGGGAAATACTTCTATTTCATAGTGCTGAACGTATTTCTAGGTGTTACAGTGGGTGGAACTCTTTTCAGTACCTTGAAGACCATTGAGAAAGATCCAAACAAAATTGTTCCCTTACTGGGGAGCAGCCTTCCAGGAAATGCAACTTTCTTCTTGACCTATGTGGCTCTCCTGTAAGATCGCAATTTTTGTTTCAGTACTACTTCTTTGCCTTGCATTGTTGAATAATTAACTGGAGCCTGAGTGATGTTGAACCTGCATGGCACTTGTTCACTAACCATTGTGAGAAGTAGTTACTTCCTAAAAGGATCTTGACATCGAAGGTTGGTAAAAATTGCGTGGGCTGTGCCACTTGTTCACGAACCACAATTCGCTTTCGTTTAACAAATTAGTTTCCCAGTTTTCTGAATCAACAGACTACTTGGTCATATTAACTGTTAAGACTCGAAACAACTAGAGGAGACTTTTGATAAGAACTAGTGACTTCCTAGAAGGATCTATAAACATCATATGGTGGTAAAAAGTGCGTGGGCTATGGTTTTTAACTTGAAATATGATTAGACCGAATCAATTATACCAAAATTAAGCATGTGAAATAGTAGCTGTAGAATTTGTTTACACGATCGTTAGGTGCTCTAGAAAAACTTCGAAATGTAAGTTTTTGTAAGCATATACCTCACTTTAAGTTAAACAAGAATGTCCCATGTTTAAGATTGTTCAAAGTCAATTGTGCTGATTACTTGAAATGTCTTGAAAAACGTTATTACTATCATTTTGTCTAATAATAGTTGCTCATTCACTCAGACACACATGTAATATGTCTTTGCCCAAGATGATGCGGAGTTGCTCCATCTTGATTTACATGGAAACTCGCATTATATGCGCCAAATGATATTACCAGTCTTTCGAATTGGCATCCCACAACATTCTGTGAAATTTATTTTATGCGATCTGTTGACCGAGTATTAGTGTCTATAATCAATAGCGGGAGTATCATTTTTGCCTAGTTGTGGTTATACAAGTATTTGGCCGTAGATGTGTAAACTTTGACTGTTACAGCTTTTCTTTGCTATTTCAACTTATGTAGCCACATTAACCAGATGTTGTATATGGACATTCTTGTATATATGGTCCCAGGTCCCTTGTTCCAATTTTAGAGTACTTTAAATTGGCATTACTTCTTCTCAAAATATCGACAAACTAAGGTTGCTTCATGATTCTGTGGATTTCAGGTTCTTTGTCGGATATGGGCTTGAGCTGTCCCGGATAGTTCCTCTAATCATATACCATCTAAAGAGGAGGTATCTTTGTAAGACTGAAGCTGAGTTGAAAGAAGCTTGGGCTCCTGGAGATTTGGGTTACGCTACAAGGATTCCCAAAGACATGCTCATTATAACAATAGTCCTCTGCTACTCTGTGATTGCTCCTGTAATCATTCCGTTCGGGGTGATATACTTTGGTCTGGGATGGCTTGTTCTTCGCAATCAGGTGATGTTCAGTAACTCCTTTTACACAATTTGAGTTTTTTTGTTAGTGATCGTCCTGGCAGAACCATGTCAAGATATCCTAACAACTCGAACCCTGCCTCTTTTCCCCCAACCCACAAGTAAAAAGAGAAAAAAGTAAGAAAGAAACAGGAAGCACTTAGCTAGCGGCATTCCTGAATGTCCCGCTCACCTTTGTATGACAAAGCCAAGGCAATAAAAATATCAAAAATCTGTATATCTTCAGGCCCCTAGTAGAGGCACTACTAGGGGTCCTAGATGCAGATAACTGGCGAGAGCAAAAAGAGCCATCTTCTTGTATTTTTGTGAATCAAGACACAGAAGAATGCCTTTCGAATTGGTTTCTAGGTGCTGCTGGTGTATATCTGTCAATTAAAAGGAGAAAATGAGTTCTGCTTCTTTTTCCGACCAAAGCAACGAGTACAGTATCACATTTGTAACTTGAACCTTTCACGCAATAAAATAGAGCTACAAAAAGGAATATCTGCAGTGGTTGGTTCTTATGTGTTCCTAATTTTGATTCTTTTCCATCTTCCTAACAGGCCCTCAAAGTTTACGTTCCGTCGTATGAGAGTTATGGAAGATTGTGGCCTCACGTTCATACACGCATCTTAGCTGCCTTAATCCTATATCAGCTTACAATGGTCGGTTACTTTGTAGCGAAGGAGTTCCGGTCCACCCCGGTTCTGATCCCACTTCCAATCTTGTCCTTTATCTTTGCATTCATATGTAGCAAGAAATTCTACAGATTTTTCCAATCCACGGCTCTTGAGGTTGCTTGTCGTGAATTAAAGGAAACTCCCAACATGGAACTCATCTTTAGATCTTTCATTCCTCCAAGCTTGACTGCCGATAAGTCTGATGACGATCACTTTGAAGATGCCTTGTCTCACGCCTCTCGGTCTGGATCCTTTGCCTGACGTACATTTGTCAATTTCCAGTAGATTTTATCTTCTTGATTGATAGCTTTTGCAGCATGAGAACTTAAAATGACCCTTGATTTGTCTGTCTATAGTTTGCGCTAGTAGGTCTACGTTGGATGTAATTTTCTGTAATTTTTTTTTGTGCGCTTAAGAGAAGTGGTGTCGCATTATTCTAATTTGTTCATGCTTAATGACAAACGTGTGTGTAGTGGTTTGAGCTTGTGATAATGCAGCTTCCCAACCCAATTCACGAAGGTTGTTACCTTTGACATTACTTCAACTTTTCTTTCCCTAAAGTTTGAAATCTAAAATTCCATTTAGGACCTGATCATTGAGCAGTGATTCCTAGCGCGACTGAAGTTCATTCTTTAAAGGCCTATTATTCGCTTTTGTTTTTGTAGATGACACCTTGATCTTCACTCTTTAACGACCTATTAATCACTTTTGTTTTTGTTGATGACGCCTTGATCTTCATGAAATCAAAGCCATCTCATGCACATGTATTAAATGTACTCTCGACCTACATTGTGAGGCCTCTGGTCGATAGATCAATCAGAGGAAGTCGTCGATAGATCAATCAGAGGAAGTCGTCGATCACTTTGAGTACCCTGCTACTCTGGCAGTATAACATCTTGTGACTCAATCATTAGGGCTAAAAATCCCCGAAAACTTTGGTAAATATCTGGAAGGAACGCTGGATACAGTCACACATAAAAAAGAGTTTCTCTCACAATTGGTTGGCAAAATTCAACAAAAATGTGCAGCATGGAAAAGCTTACTCCTTAGCAGAGCGAATCTTATCCAATCTGTTCTCTCGGCTCTACTCATTTACCATGTGCAAGTATATTTATTTTTCCAGAAGGTTTATAAGCAGACTAACTCTATTATTTCTAATTTCTAGTGGTCAGAAGATGAGAACAGTAAGAGCACTCACCGGATCAACTGCATTCTATCTGTGCTCCCAAAGCGTTGGGTGGTCTAGGATTCAAAGGCATTCATCTCTTCAATTGGGCACTATTGGCCAAAACCAGTTGAAAATTATGACAGATCCTGAATGCCTCCTATTTCGAATCATACCCTAGCAGTGGTAATTACTCATGGGGCTAGCAGAGCATCTTGGCTGGCCGAAAAGTCTAATCTCTCATACTTAGATGGCAAGTTGGCACTGGCATAAGAATTTCTATGTGGCATAATGACTGGATCCCTGATATGATTGGTACTTTGAACCATTATCGTCCTTCAATATTACAACGTTCTCACTCTCTCGCCAAAGTCAGCGATCTCATTAACCTCAATTGTTGGAATAAACGTTTGATTGGGGACCTTTTCTTGTCTAATGCGATCACCAAAATCCTTGTTGTTCATATATCAGCACACCCCATAGCTGACCAAAAAATCTGGAAAGATACCTGATCTGAAATATTCATGGTTTCCTCTGCCTATAAGCTCCTTTACCTACAACAACGTGCTGTTAGGAGTGAAGCTGACTATCCAGTAACAACTGCACCCTTAGACTCGACACTTTTGAATACACTTTGGTCTTTACCCCCTACCACACTAAATTATTTTACTACTATGGAAAATTTTGTGGAATTGCTTATGAACCCGCTCAAAACTCTTTAAATTTAAAGTTATTGATTCACCATTGTGCGCATTGTGTCACCTCCAACAAGAAACTATAGATCGCCTTTTCTTCCAATGCCCAGTTGTGCAACCTATTTGGGTTGGTGCACCATTAGGCCTTCAACCAGACCAAATCCGGTCTACTTTTAAAGTTTGGCTTATCGTTTGGCTTGAAAGTACCTCAGCCACAAACAAACATCTCCATAAAAATACCTTCATAACCACTACAATTTGGTCCATCTGGATTAGTCGCAAGTCGCAACCAGAAAAACTTTTGCTCTTTAGACTTCATACCTACTGACATTATTCTTCAAATCCATCACCTTGGGAATTTAATTATTTCCCGCAATAGTAACATTCAAAAACCTAATTCTCGTAACACAAGTTTTCAAGACTTTACCTCTCACCCTATTACTATTTAGCCCGTCCTCATAGTTGCTTTGAGTTCCCTAGAATCCTTTTATCTTATCTCTTCTCTTTCTCTTTAAAAATCACCGCCATCCTCTTCTTGCCCTCCATAATCATTGTCTCATTCGGCTTTAACACCCGAAGCTTCATTATCAATTTCGTTTAGCTTCACCTACTCTTGAAAGTCAGGTTGTTTGGAAAATGAAGGGATAGAGATTTTGGTTTGGATCGATGGGTCGGCCATGTAGAGGTGCATGGTAGTGGTTGACGGGGCTGGGTGATGTTGAAGGGCAATGGTGGTGATTGAGGTTTGGATAAGAGCTGAAGCTGTGCAGAGGTAATGACAGACAATGGTTTGGTTGGTGGGATAGCCGAGAGGGCCGACCGATTGGGGTAGGTCGGTGGGGCGGTTGTGTAGAGGTGGTGGTAGGACTGGACGAGCTATGAGGGACAAGTTACAGTTGGGGTTTGATTCGGAAGGGCTGCTGTGTAGAGGCGAAGATAGTGGTGTTGGATAGGTTTTTTTTTTTTTTAAGGATGAGAACTGCAGTTGTATATGGCCCTGTCGGTATGTTAGATTGGTTATGGTGATGAAATAAGTGTAATAGACATTGGGATGGCCTGGTGGTGGTGGTGGGTGTTGTCAAGAGATGAGGAACATAAAAAATCATGATTTGTTTTTCTCTAATTTAAAAATAATACATTATATACACTATATAAATGACTGTAATAACATTTTCAAAATACAAGTACATGACATCAGGATAAAAATACACTTTTCTAATAGGTTGATGATAGATGGACACGACTGATATAAATTTTATATCTTTAATCACGTACCGTTACATTATCCAAACTTTAATTTTACCTAGAGACATACTTGATTAACCCTTAGGAATTAAACATCTAACCCATCATTGCTTCACAAACCAGCCACGCCACCCAAATCTTATAAACCATGTAATTTCTATTTTTCTAAGAGGCTACAACCAAACTTAAGATAATATAATGTCATTAAAAAGACATGATTAGTTATATATATTTAATAATAACTAGTAAAGATCAGGCGGTTTGCACGTTATATAGTAATTTGAAATAAAAATATTTTGAACCTTGGTGAAAAACACAATTGAAATTAATCAATACGACTATTATAACTAAACTATAATAATAAATCATTGTTAATTGATAGTCAAAGACTCGAAGTATAAAAAGTTAATTGCACAAAAGATGATCTTACTTTCAAACCCGAATTTTTCACTCCAATTATTACTATACTTATTTTTTTGGTCACATCAAGTTGCCGCTAAAGAGATTCCTGACTGTTTCATATTATATCTTGTTATTGAAGATACACTGACATTGTAATTAGTCTCAAGCATCTTCCACAAGTATCAAACTCGCATTGAAACACTACAAGTTTGATTGTACAGTAATAAAAAGTGAAGAAAATGTTTAAAGATAATTAACGTCAAGTGTATATATTAGAATTGACTAATTTTCTGTAATATATTTTGATAACATATATATAGTGTAGGAAGTGAAATTGAGAAAAAGTTTGAATTAACGAAAGTTCAAAAATTAACGCAAAAAAGATTGTTGAAAGTAAAGTGTCTAACGGGAAGAAATTATGATTAATAGTGTGTAACAAAGTTTGTAAGACGAAATATGTTATGAGCTTAGATGTTGCATCTTTAAAATCAAGAATCAAGTGAATTCAAGAGATCTATATAGAAACTGAACTGCTCAGGCAACAAATTTAGTAGCCCTAACTTTCAAAGTTTTTTTAACATTTACTTTTAGAATTTTGGCACTTTTTCCTGCAAGCATCACCACAAAGTTCAAAATATCGTTACTTAGTATTTTCAATATCACTCATTATCCATCTTGTTTCTTTCTGTACAGTGATGGTCATTTCTTGTAGCGATAGTTATGGGGAGCCAAAATATACCCTGCAATTTATTTGCTTTTGGCAATGATCTAGTCTATTACTCCCTCTGTCCCAAAAAAATTATCATGTTTCCTTTTTGGCCCATCCTAAAAAAATTGATTAGTTTCTAAGTTAAGAAAGATGATATAGATGTTTCTACATGTTATCTTTTGTACATTTTTTTTTATTCTACTTATCTCATCACATTTA
The DNA here is from genome assembly GCA_033070095.1 of Escallonia herrerae. Classification (NCBI taxonomy): domain Eukaryota; kingdom Viridiplantae; phylum Streptophyta; class Magnoliopsida; order Escalloniales; family Escalloniaceae; genus Escallonia; species Escallonia herrerae. The sequence goes on along the minus strand of JAVXUP010001897.1, from coordinate 106,694 downwards.
ATCCTTAACCAACCAATTTCTCCCTAGGGCTGCAATTTGGGCTGGGTCAGAATGGGCTTTAACCAACCCAGCTCAAATATACACAACCTTTAAACCATTAAGCCCAACCAATTTATAAAATGGGTTGGTCTGAGTTGGGTCATTGTTAAAATGAATTAAATTGGGTCAAGCCCAATAAAACCAAACTAACCCATCCTAACCCAAACAAAAAAACAAAGTCAGCCAACTTTCAATTCTCCTTCCCCGGCGAAGGCAGTAGCCGATTTCCCCAATTCCCCCAAATTAATTTCTAGGGCTTTAACCGTAGCCAATTTCCCCGATTCCCCGTTCACAACTAATCTGGTAACGAATCTGGTAACGAATCCTCGTTCCATCACCAGCACCAGCAGCGGCAGCTTTGTCATGCCGTCCACCACTTCCCCACAAACACGGTACTTGCTCTTCTCTTCCTCTTCTTCTTCTTCTTCTTCCCCACAAACACGATACACTGCAATTAATGGTTTCTGTCACTTTAGTCGCGTCGATTGTGGTTTCTGTTTTGGAATTAGATTTTGCTTCAAAACTTATTTATTTTCTTCGTTTAAGTGGGAGGGGTTTTACTGTATTAAGTGTTATAACTTATTACTTGTTTTCTCTCTCTACACATGTTGATGTCCATTTACTTTACTAGTGTGAGGACGACAATAGTACTTTTTAATTAGACTGGAGTTTATTAGTGGTCTTTAATGTCTAAGCTATGTGTTTATTTATTGATTGATCTAGAATTTTTTTTATAATATCATATTTTATCTTTTGGGGATAAATAAAACTTTTTATTTATCAAAGATTAAAGTAATATTTATAAGTCGAATGTGAGTAATGTTAGTCTTTAGATAATGAGACGCGAGAAGAAAATTATTCATTCACGAATGAAACAAAAAATTAATTCGATGTTACTTGGGTTGGGTTGGGTTGAAACCCAAACCACAGCATATTTACTCGGGTTGAGTTGGGTTGGGCTTTTTTTACAAAAAGCCTAAGTTGGGTTGTGTGCACATACATGATGTACTAAAATACTAGTCCACTTGGGTACTAGCCTGCTTTTCCTGCAGGATTTAGACCGGCCTTATTACGCCCTCCCACAGAACAGAAACCCAGGTCAACACAGAAAAATCAACAATATCAGTGAGCTTTAACATAAGCTCAATCACCGAAATCAATTCGGGTTCTAATAACAATAATCATACTGACATAAGTCAGCATTCGAAATTTTCAGAAGAAAAATCACAGATAAACAGCAAAAACAATTGCGAACAGATATCAGATTTAGACATAACAATTCAGAAGAATGGATACAAACAATGATTAGCTTTGCTTAGCATGCAATACATGCGAACATCACAAGAATTCCAAATAATCGAGTTAGGTTCAATATTAGGGTTTTCTGGCAATATCATACTGATACCATACATGATTCAGAATTTGACATCAGTCATAAGTATATCAAAGGAGTACTTACGAGTACGAGCAATCGAATAAGGGTTCGGATAAAGTCCTAACCCAAGGTTCAGATAGAATCCTTTACCTGGATCCGCAACTAAATTATCCTAACCGGGAGTCTTTAGCTTTAACCTAAACGGAATAATCGAACCATTAAAATACAGCCTACAGAACAAAAGTATAACTTAATACAAACTCACACATACTCACAAAATGAACCCCTCACACCGCGTATGTTAAATTACCAAAATGCCCCTGAGGTGTAAAATTATCAGAATGCCCCTCTAGGACTTAAATCACCCAAACGGTCTACCCATAAGTAGAATCACCCAAATAATCTTATTGTATGTCAATTTACACAAAAATACCTTTTGCTTGTAAAATTACCAAAATACCCCCTCGGGGTGACAAATTACCAAAATACCCCCCGTTAAACTTTAATTCTCAAAATGACTTTTTCATAAGCAAAGTCACTAAAATAATCTTACTGTTTGTAAATTTACTTCAAAATACCTCTTATAGGTAAAATTACCAAAATACCCCTTCGGGTGATAAATTACCAAAACACCCCTGGGGGTTTCCGGCACTAGAAAAATCTCAAAATAGCTTAAAATGCTATTTTAAACACCTTGAAGTCATTTTTGGACTAAAAAGCATTTTAAAAAAATTTCGTCAGAAAATCTCGAACCGTTGTCCGGACCGAGTGCTAAAAGGTCTGTTTCACGAAAAATACCTATCAGCCTCACAATAGCCCAAAATTTTCTATAATGAATCATATCTGTAAAATAGGGCTTCCATAAAATTTTTGAGTTAAAATAACTTGGTTTCCTATGCTAAATAAATCAATAATAGTAGTTACCCGATACCCTCATTTAGCGCCCTTTGCGGACTCAAAAAATTCCCAACATTTTCCATAGCATACGTCTCAAAAAAATATTTGGGGTTACTATTTTTGACTTTGCCAAATTTTGGTCCAAACTATTTATAAAAATTCATTGAAAAACTGTCCAAATAGTTTTCCACCTTTAGTGACAATTACGGTCACTATAGATTACCCACACAGACTATTACACCTTCACCCACATGCACTTATCTTTTTCCTCTCCACTGCACACACACAAACACAGTTGACTCACACACCTCAGCTGCTACCCAAACCCACACCCCAAAACACTTAAAAACACACACTAACCCACCTAATGCACACGAATAACACAAAATCACACACAATTCATCACATATATACACACTAGAACCATCACACACACGACATAGCCATGTAGGACCATTGAAACACTCACACACTTATGAATCAAGCCATAACTCACCCACGACACACACTCGTGTCCACTAACACACCAACAGCATACTGAAAATACCTTCACTATCATCCACCCGAGATATACACCATCAACACACATCTGCACACATAGTGATCTAATCACACGCGCGGTTCAGACGCACGCACACACGCTGCACCGTGAACTCACACACACACACACACACACACTAAACCATATGCCAAATAGGGTAGTACCCATTCGAAATCCTTCAATGTTTTCCTTCCACGTTCTCTGATTTATGCCTGAGTTTTTTTCTTCCCCCTCTCTGTTTTGTTCTTCTTTCTTTCCCGAAAGGGAAAAGGTTTCCCTTTTTGTTTTTTTTTCTTTAGACTTATCCTCCCCTTCTTAATTATTTTCTCTTTTTCCTAGCTTAGTCATTAAGCTAGTAGGAGGTGGCCAGCTAAAAAAAAATGGTTTCTAATTTACTTTTATAAAATTGCACAAATACCCCCAAAGTTTTTCAAAATTACGAAAATGCCCTCAAAATTTTAAAATTACATTTTTGTCCCAAAAAAAATTTTAAGCCCCAATACTCTACTAACACTTGAGCGTTGCTCAAAATTATCGTCCGTTTGTTCTTCGGAGCCCGGATAGCTATTTTAACCGGCTCCCGAAGTTCAAGATATTACAATCTCACCATATAGCCCCACCACCACCACCATCCCTTTACACTTCTTTAGCTTCAACACGCACACACACAGACAACATACACACACACGCTCCCATCCACATACACCCCACCTACCCCACAACCATTCACAGCCACAATCACATCCCACCATCTTTTTGTTCTTCAGCTTTCTCACTCAATCAATTGTCACAATTTTTCACTCCAATCACTTGCAACAAACCAAATGAACAAAAATGAAAATTTGAATTTGGGATTCAAAATCTGGAATAAGATATATAAGATTCTTGTTTGCATCAAGCTATTCTTGTTTGCGCCATTAACCACCATTGATCAGCCTATCACAGCGTCCAATCAGCCTACCATCTGTCCAATTCACCCACCGCCACCAGATGGTTCATCACCGCCTCAAATCGACCCTCCATAAATCACAATCGCCATCAATCAGCCTTTCACGACCCACCGCACCTCTAGTTAGCATGCCTACAAACACATTCTCAAAACTAATGTTACAGTCTTTCATGTTTATGCTGTTGTTGAGGATGTTTACGGCAGTGAAGGCGACCGGACGGGGTGAGATAACGTGAAGGACGAAGTTCACCAATGTCGACATGAGGCCGGTGGGGCTGAGTCAGTTTGCCAAATTTCAAGTTGAGTGCTTGCCGAGGAATAGGTGCGACAGTGGGGTGGGGGAGAATTTAGGTTGAAAACCTAATTTGAAAAATTAAGATTTATAAATTTTTATAGTGTATATACTTTGTAGATACAAAAGGAGGGCAATATTGACATTTAAAAATATATATTGGTGACACAAGTAAAAAATATTTTTTTTAACGGGTAAATATGACTTTACATTTTGAAACTAAGTGTCATTCATTGTAATTTCACCCTAACCTCGGAGAGATGAGTTATTTTGATATTGGTGATTTTTAATGTTATGTTTTGATACGATTTTCTTTAAAGGTGAACAGAGTCTTAGGGTTGGTTTGACAAAACTTTTTTTTTGGTTTTCAGTTTTTAAAGAGCAGCTTAATTTTTTTTTTTTACAAAAACAAGTGGGTGTTTGATAACCCTTGTTTTTTTTTGTTTTTTTTTGGTGTTTGGTAACCCTTTTTAGTTTTACTTTTTTTTTGGCTGGTTTGCGGTGGCAGTGGTGGGACGTAGTGGTGATCGACGGTGGTCGCCGGTGGCCTGTGGTGGCTGCTGGCAGTCGCCGGCGGCCGGAGGTGGCTGCCGGCAGTCGCCGGCGGCCGGAGGTGGCTGCAGGCAGTGGCTGCCGGTGGTCGCTGGCAGTGGTCGCCGGCTGTGGTCGCCAGCGGCCGGCGGTGGTCGCCTGAGGTGGCTGCTGGCGGTGGGAGGGTGGTGGTGGTGGTCTCAAAAAAAAATCAAAAGTGAAAAAAAAAACCAGTTTTTGGAGTTTTTTTTTATTCTTCAGTTTAAAAACTGATTTTTTAAATTGGAGAAGGAAAAAAAAATTGGTTTCCAAACGCACTTTTTTTTCCAATTTTTAAAACTGAAAAAAAAAGAAGAAAGAAAAAACCGCGTCAAACGTGGCCTTAACATCATATTTATAAGATTGGGCTAGATTCACTACCACATTTTTGTCACTTAAAGATGCATTAGTGAGTTTTAATCTCTTTAACAACAAACTATTTATATTAGCCCAAAATATTATAGTTTAGTCTCACCTTTTTAAAAGTAAAAAATACATTTAACTTTTGTAAACCTTTTATTTCTAAAAAGTGTATTTTTAATGAAAAAAAATTTAGTCATTTTTATACCTTGAGATTATTTTATATGCTGGGACCAGATTCTAACCTGTTAGGTTATATTCATAGTCTTTTGTCACTAAAAGATGCATCAGTGATCTTCTTTAGCTTCAAAATGTTTAAAGTTAGTCAAAACAGTAGTAATTTAGCTCACCTTTTAGAAAGTCAAGATATTTAGAGAACTTTTAAACTTGAAAAGAATAGTTTAAGAAAAAAATATTTAGTTATTTAACCCATTGCGTATCAAAGCTTGAGAGTTTTCAAGCTAAAAAAAATTATTAATCATTAAGCTGAAATAAATTGGAATCTTTATCAACTGAGTTTCATCTAATCTTATCACTTATAAGAATAAAATATATGAAGACAATAGATATATGAAAAATATGTTATCATGTAAATATATGATATCTCGGGATACAGTGGATCATAGAAAAATAATAACCATACGAATGATATCTTGTCATGTAAATAAAGGTATTCCAATAACTCTAATACGATTTTAAGATTATGTACTTGTCACGAACTCAAGTTATAATTAGGAGTAGAGTTGTGTGATCTAGCGATTCTTATGCATTTAAATTTCTAAAGGTCCAATTTTACTATAACTTTCTTATACGAATATGTCCGTAATTAAAACATAAAATTAAACTTAAGTTATTTGATAGTTTTAACGTACAAATATATTTGCATTGAAATATATACATGCAAATTATTGAAATCTTTAGCATATACATCAACATATAAATATGTAATACATTGAATTTCTGATGAAATATTCAATTTATTTTAGGTCTATTATGTTTATTCTTAAAGACTATAGAAAATACTGTTCTCTACAATTTGTTTTCATTAATCGAAACTGACGCAGAAGATATAGTAACTCTGAGGTATTTAGCTTTAACGTGAATAGAAACGATAGATTTTGATAGAAATTTTTTGGTAATCAAGGAACGTGCAGGAGTTCAAGAGTGATTTCATAAGTCTTCAGAGGAATTTTTTTTTTTTTTACAAAAAATGAAAGAACCCTTAGCTCTAACTAAAGCATAGATTCCTATACAGGTATTCTAATGAAAGATGTTTGATATCTTAAGAGAGTCAAATACACCCATTTTTTTTAACACTCTAATTCAAAATGGGTATTTGATAGGGAAAAAAGTTTCAAGTAAAAAACACTCCTAATCAACATTAATTTTGTATGAAGACTTCAGTTTAAAAAGGACATCTTATGAAGAAAAAAAAATGAGGATTAGCCATTTAACTCCGGTTACGATTACATATACATATAGAAAATTCTAAAAAACTCTAATTTTATGATAGCTTTCTTATACCAATATGTCCATATTCAAAATCTAGAATTAAACTTCATATTTACGATATTTTCAATGTACTAATATGTTTTTATTAAAATCTATATACATGAAGAATAATTCAAAAAGTAGTATAAGCATCAGCATACAAATATGAAATACTACAAAATTGAAAAGGATTGAGTTTCTGATAAAATATTCAATTTAGTTTAGGTATATTACATTGCTAAAAAAAAGCTATAGAAAATCTATTCTCTACAAGTATTTTCTTTAATCAAATATGATAAAGAAGATTTAATAGCTCTAAGGTAATTTAGATTTAACGCGAATGGAGGTGTAGGGTTTGATAGGAATTTTTTCAATAATTAGAAAGTATGCAAGAGTTTAAGGGTGATTTTGCAAGATTTTCCTAGGGTTTCTCCTCCCTCTTTTTTAATAAAAGTCAAAACAACTCTTAACTCTAAAAAAACATATTTTCTTATAAAGATATTTTAACGAAAGAGACTTGATATCATATGAGAAATCAAAGACACCCTTATTTTTAATCACACTCTTATTAAAAATAGGTATTTAATGAAAAAGTTTTAAATCTAAAGTCAAAACAATCTTTAACTCTAACTAAAACTTATATTCCAATAAGGGTATTTTAATGAAAGATGCTTAATATCCTCTGAGAAGCCAAAAACATCCTTATTTTTAAATGACACTCTAATTTAAAAAGGATATTTAATGGAAAAAAGTGTTATAAGTAAAAAACACTCTAACTCATCCTTAGCCTTTTATGGAAAAATCAATTAAAAAAGAGTAATTTAAGAAAAGAAAAAACAATCTCTTACTTAACAAAAACATATATTCTAATAAAGATATGTTAACAAAAGAGACTTGATATCATATAAGAAGTAAAAAAACACCTTTATTTCTCTTTACTCTAAAAAAACATATTTTCTTAATGAAAAAAGTTTTAAATCAAAAGTCAAAACAATCCTTAACTCTAACCAAAACTTATATTCTAATAAGGGTATTTTAGGAAAGAGGCTTAATATCCTCCAAGAAGCCAAAAACACCCTTATTTTTAAATGACGCTCTAATTTAAAAAGGGTATTTAATAGGGAAAAGTGTTATAAGTTAAAAATACCCTTATTCACCCTTAACCTTTTATGAAAAAATTAATTAGAAAAGGGTAATTCAAGGAAAGAAAAAAATAATCTTTTACTTAACAAAAGCATATATTCTAATAAAGATATGTTAACAAAAGAGACTTGATATCATATGAGAAGTAAAAAAACACCTTTATTTTTTTTTTAATAACACTCTTATTTTTTTTAAACTGAATATGATGGAAAAGATGTAAAAAGTCTAAGGTAATTTAGTTTTAACGTGAATGGAGGCGGTAGGTTTTAGTAAGAATTTTTTCAATAATTAGAGAGTATGCAAGAGTTGAAAAGTGATTTTACAGGATTTTCATAAGTTTTTTTTCTCCTTTTTATTTCAATAAAAAGGAGATATGTTAACAAAAGAGATTTGGTATCATAAGTTTTTTTCTCCTTTTTATTTCAATAAAAGTCAAAATAATATTTTACTTTAACAAAAGCATATATTCTAATAAAGATACGTTAACATAAGAGATTAAATATCATACGAGAAGTTAAAAAACACATTTATTTTTTCAATAACACTCTTATTAAAAATACATATTTAATAAAAAAAAGTTCTAAATCAAAGTCAAAACAATCCCTCGCTCTAATAAAAACATAAATCTAAATAAGCGTATTTTTTAAATAACACTCTTATTAAAAATATATACTTAATAGAAAAAAATTAAGTCAAAAGTCAAAATAATCCTTCATTCTAACAAAAATATATATCCCAATAAAAATATTTCAAGGAAAAATTTTTGATATCTCATGAGAAGTCAAAAACACTCTCATTTTTTAATAATACTCTAATTTAAAAATGGTATTATATAGAAGACAATTTCTATAAGTCAAAAAGATCCTTACTTATCCTTACCTTTTGTGAAAATATTAATTAAAAAAAATACTGTAAAAAAAAATATTAGTCATTTAAATCCACTTTTATATAGATACTAATATAGACCGGTTGTCGTAAAATAAAAAATTGTAGCCTCCTTTTCCCTGTCCAACCTTTCCTTATCCTCTCTTTCTTAAATACCCACCTCTCAACGGTTACTGTCCTCTCATTAACGGCTAGTTTTCAGGACCCGTTCGGCACTACCAACTGAGACAGTTCTTTTTGTAGGGAGAGATCGAGAGACAGAGAGAGGAGCACTTCATTGAGACTGTAGAGAGAGAAAAGGTGGATGGATTTCAGTTCGTTCTTGACGTCCCTGGCGACGTCGTTTGCCATTTTCGTGGTGCTGATGTTCCTCTTCACCTGGCTGTCGAGGATACCCGCCAACAGCGTGGTGTACTACCCGAACCGGATACTGAAGGGCCTGGATCCGTACGAAATGGGTCCAGGACCCGGAACCCGTTGGCCTGGATCCGGGAGGCCCTCTCTTCTGCCGAGGAGGACGTTGTCGCCATCTCTGGTGTTGACACTGCTGTCTACTTTGTCTTCCTGACCACTGGTTTGTTCCCCTTTTAGCTCCCTTTCTCTTTCATGCACGCATTAGACACTTGCTGTGTTTGCTAAAAAAGGGGAAAAGGTCATGTGGGTATTGTCAATTTTTGGAAGGTTCATGAGTATTTTTTGGATCTTATGAGTGGATTTGGAAAGAATAGTTTTTATTAAGTTCTGTAGTTTTTTTTTCCTGCTTTAAATTGACGTGTTTTGGACTTTGCCTTTTGGAGAGTTTGTTGGGCATTGGGACAGTTGAAAAGATTGACTTTCTATTTTGGGTAAATTGCAAATACTAACTCCCAAAAGTTTACATCATTTTCTCGCTTAAGATCCGAGGTTTTCAATTGTATCACATAACATCCTAATATTTAAAATCTATTGCTGTCGAATGTAAAATTGTCTATCTATTTAAAAGAAAGTGGACGGATATCTCCTGTCAATACCTCTCTTCTTCATGCGCTTCTGATTCTTCCCCTCTTTTGATTGCCATAGTTGCTGCCACCTTCACTCATCTACCACTTGAACCACTGCCGCAACCAACTCCTGCACTTTCTCCACCATTCGAACAGACGTTACCACCATATTAGGACAGACCCAGAAAGTCTAATCGGGAGGAGGGGGCTAAAAAGTCATAAAAAAAGGTTGATGGTTAACATAAAAGTATTTAGAAGTTTCAAGTTCACGTAATGCATGAAGAATAGAAAAGAAATTATAATTAACGTCACTATTAAGTACGTTAAATACAAAATAGATCGATCAATTTGAATACTAATCATATAATTTTACTATTTATAGTGATTTATTTAAGTTGTTAAGATTAGTCAACAATAAATTACTAATCTTGCACGAAAGAAACTTAACTATTAATGTTAGATGTATTACTAATGTGATTGTCAATTGTATGAGTTACAATGATAACGAATAAGCTAAATTACTCTAAAGATTTGAACTAAAAAAAAAAGATAAAGAAAAAGAAAAAGGAACTAATCTTGATTTACTCGTGATTTTTTATTTTTGGGAATCTGAAGTTTTAAAATTTAGAATTTAGAAGAATGAAAATGGAGTAAAAAAAACACAGAAAATGAAATCTTAATTAGTTAATGATACAATACAGTGGCACTTTCATATGTGGGTGGTCCGCCCCTGATAATCACCTTTATACCCATGACCAACACAATCATCAAATTCACCACTGCAACCATCATAGATCCTAACCGAACCACCGCTCAGCTTACTGCAACCACCACGACGTTAAAGTTCCCTCCACGGCTTATTACAATTACCTCCACCACCATCTACTACCATCTACTCCATTCGCTGGTCGCTGCCGCCACAATCTCCACCTTTCATCAGATTTGCTGCCACTATGCATTGAATTTGACAAACCCAGATCTACCCCGCTGTTGATTATATCCATAAGGTGTGTGTGTTGGGGTGTGTGATGGGGAGGGGGGGGGTTGGCTGTGGTCTGTGTGATGGTCTCGGTGTGGGTGTATAGTGGTGGATGACGGGGGTGGGTGATTCGGGGGGTTTGGGGGGGGGGTTGACCATGGTGTGTGTGGTGGTCGGTGAAGGGGGATGCCGGGAGGAGGTGTGGGGGTTGACCATGGTGTGTGTGATGGTCAATGAAGGGGGATGCCGGGAGGAGGTGTGGGGGTTAACCGTGGTGTGTGTGGGTACGTGCAGGGTGTGTAGTGATGTGCGATAGGGGATGGGGTGCATGTGTGTTAATCTATGTGGTGGTCGCTGAAGGGGGATGGTGCAGTGGTGTCTGCGGTGTATGTGTGGTGTTCGGTGATGGGGATGGGGATGGGGATGGGACTGGGGGACCATGGTGTGTTTTCTGGTCAATGATGGAGATAGGGTTGTGCATGCGCTGTGGTGGTGGCAGCGGTGGCTGCGGTTGCAGGTTGACACGGTTGGGCTATGGGTGTTGGACAAGGGGCAGGTGGGGCTGGGCTGGGCTGGGCTGGGCTATGGTTGTTCGACGGGGTGGTAGACCTGGCTAGGCTGTTGGTTTGTAGAAGTGGTTGCCTGGTTGGGTTGGTAATGGTGGTGACAGTTGTAGGTTGATAGGTTTGGGTTAGTGAAAGAGTAGTTTGTGGTGGTGGAAGTATGAAGATGGAAAAAATTTGGCTGCTATCCTGGTTGAAAGAATCTTCCTCGTACCCCCTATATAGCGATAATCAATCATCTCTAAATGTTTCTAGTGACTTTTATTTAGTGAAGCTAAAAAAGTTCTACTAATAATTGTCGCTGAAAGTGTTAGAAGAAAAACCATTAGAAATATTTAGTGACTATTAATTGTCACTGTAGATGGGGTTGGAGGAAGATTCCTATAAACCCGGGTAGGAGCCAAAAAAATTTTCTATGTAGATTAGTCATGGGTTGGTGGTTGAAATTGGAGGGTGAGGAAGACGACCCGTTAGTTTATAAGTTTACTCTTAATTGCACAAAGCGGGACGGGAGCAGGGAGCAAGAACCGGCCCGGGGGGGCGGGGGGGGGGGGGGGGCATAAGCACCTGGAAGTATCTAAGGTTGGCTGTGACTTGAATAAATAAATGGGTAAAGAATATTACCATTTGTTTAGTATAGTTTATGCGAGAGACAAAGAGAGAGAAAGCATTGATTGACAAGCTCTATTCTCTCGAGGTGGGTAGCCAGCAACAACAGACAAGAAGGCTTTAAGGACTTGAAGGAAGAGAGAAACAAGGAATTGAGTTGAATAGGGCTTGATTTTCGGGTACTCTCTCACTTGTTCCATGCATCTTTGTCTAGATGACGGGATTGAGTTCCCATATTAGCTTGGGACGAGATCCCATGGAGCTCCTAACTTGGGATCGCAAAATCGAGTTTCCGAGAGAGAAGCATCACCATATTAGGAGTTCCCGCTACTAAGAGTTTACCCCTCCAAAACAAGAACGTGGGAGGCACATGGGAAAGGCCGTCCACTTTTTTTTTAACAAAAGTACGACTTTGGATCCATTTGCAATGAATTTAAAACATTAGAGTGTTATGTGATATGAGATATAAACCTCATGGGGTTATTTGCAATTTACGCTTCTATTAATTTTATTTATGCGTTATTGTGGTTTTGTTACGATTTTTAGGATTAAATGCACATAAAACCCCAAACTTTGGGGCCTTTACATGAAATACTCCAGAATATTTTTTCTTGGTTCTAACCACCCCATGTTCTTGTAATGTGCTCGATGGACCATTTTGACGGTCAAAGTCTCCTTTGACCAAACGTTGGTTAGTTTTTGAGGGATAAAATAGTTTTTGAGGGATAAGGCCATATATATATATATATGCCTTTATCTTTAGTGGGTTTAGTAGTTAATTAAAATAATTCGTCTATTCTTTTCGTTAATAGTGAAAACGAAGTTGTTTGAAGAAGAAAATATGAAGCTTTTTATGTCTGAGTTATACCTGCATGTTGAATTATCACAACACTGACATGACATTGCAGTGAAGCTCTTATATGCAGAGTAAGTTCCTAATCTTTTAGGGAATTAGTTTTCCCATCGGTGTCCTTTGGGATTCCACTTCACAGTTATAGAAGAAAATTAGTTCAATGCCTAAGCAACATATGGAGAATATAGAACAGAACTTGTTCGTTGTTAAATACTTCTGATTAAGCCTTTTACGGACCGTATGCCTGTGTTTCTGCGCGTGTTTTTTTTCCCCCTCAGCATCAGCTAAAATATAAAATATCGTCCCTTGTTAAGGTTTTGTTATCAATCATGAATGGACCTTTGTGATGGGTTCTGAATTCCCTTCAAATTATTTGCCAAGCGGATTGAGGACCTGTTAACTCATCATTGTGTCTTTACTTCCAGATTCGGTTGCTTGGAATCAAAAGAACTTGTTTCTTCTGATGTTTTCTTTTAAAACCGTTTTAAATTGTTCCTAGTGTTCTGAAGCATCATTTTTCTTTGTGAAAGCATCTTTTGGGCTATATTTCTCAGGTGATTATGTAGGAGTTGCATAATTCGCTTTTATTGTTGCTAATAAAGTCCCCTCTACAGTATGACATAAACCAAACTACTTCAATTTCGAATTTGTTGGACTTAAGGATATAAATGAAAGCTTGCACCATATATTATGTTAATCTCCAACTTGGTTTTAAGTTCTAGTTTTGTTTGCTTACTTCTAGTTTCTTGTGAATTCCCCTGCCGAGTAATTAGGCAGGCGTCTTCTTCTTGGCAAATCAATGCAGATAGTAATCATCAGGACATAATTTTTTTTGCCTGAGGGACCATTGCAGCATGTGCCATTTAAATGTTAAATCATATAAACGTAACCCTTTTGTCAGTTACATCTATTTCAAGCTGGAATAACACTTGTCAGTGCACATGCATTTGTGTTGTTCATTTGTTCTAGTTTTTTCTGAAATGGAAACTCACACTAGTCTGTATCGATACATATGGATGAATGTGTGTGTGTGTATGTGTGTGTGTATTCCTGTATTGATTGATCTCACTTATTGTTTTCCTTTAGCCTGGATGCAATGTTTTCTATCATTTGGCTTGTGAGCATGTACTGCTGCCGTTGGAAAAAGCATGTTATTTTCCAAAATTCTTACTTTTGGATGCTTCTTCTTCTTTTCCAGTTTTGGGAATATTGGTTTTAGCCGGACTTGTACTGCTACCGGTACTTCTGCCAGTGGCTGCTACTGGTAAAATTGCAGTTGACAAAAACAGTACCAGCAAGGGGGCTTTCACCGAGCTTGACAGGCTATCTATGGGACATGTCAAAGTAAGTTACAGAGTTGTTTCATCCTTGTACTTCCGGTGATAATGAAATTCGTTCTTTACAGCGACTGTTATTTATTTATTCTTTTTGTAGTTGTACACACAAAGTAGTCTGCTGTTCCAAGCTCCCTTTTTTTTTTTTCTGTTTTCTTGTATAGTGGCTATGATCAGTGTATTCCTGCTCGGTTATGTGCAATAACATACTTCTGCTCATTTTACTTGTTCACTTATCTTCATACTTTCATGTTGGTTTCAGGAGACGAGTTCGCGGTTATGGGCATTTGTTATTGCCACATACTGGGTTTCTTTTGTTGCATATTTCTCATTGTGGAAAGCATATAAACATGTTTCTGATCTGAGAGCTGCAGCACTGAGGTCTCCTGAAGTGAGACCTGAGCAATTTACTGTTCTTGTCAGAGACATACCTCCTCCCAGTCGTGGTCAAACTAGGAAGGAGCAGGTTGATACAGATTTCAAAGAAATCTATCCAGAGTCCTTTTACAGATCAATGGTGGTCACAGAAAACAAGAAGGTACGACTTTGGCTATCATATGCTTCTTTTTTCTTTCTTCGGCTTCATTATTTCTTTTTGTCCCTTTTCCACTGTAATTTCAATCTGATTCTTGACAGCACACGGACTGCCTGTCGTTTTTTTTTAATTGAACAATTCGTGTAGTCTGCACATAAAATCTCTGCTTACACCAAAATATGGTGTATTGGAACATTCAGGATGCATGGCAACAAATGCAGTAGATTGTATGTTTCTGAATCATTAAAAGTTCTACTATAAGCTTCATACTTTTTGACTCTGTCAGGTCAATGAAATTTGGGTAGAGTTGGAAGGGTACAAAAAGAAGCTTGCACGCGCTGAAGTTGTATATGCCGAGTCGAAAAATGTAGGCAAGCCTGAAGGAACAAGACCAACAAACAAAATTGGCTTTCTTGGTCTAACTGGTAAACAAGTGGATACAATAGAATATTTGAATGAGAAGATTAATGAGTTGACTCCAAAATTAGAAGCCGAACAAAAAGTCACTCTTAGAGAAAAACAACAAGATGCAGCGCTTGTTTTCTTCAGCAGTAGGGTTACTGCGGCTTCTGCTGCTCAGAGTCTACACGCCCGAATGGTTGAAACATGGACTGTCATGGATGCTCCTGAAGCCCGCCAGCTAATATGGACTAATATTCCTAAAAGCTTTTATGAGAGACAAATACGACAGTGTGTTGTTTATGTCATTGTTTTCTTAACGATATTCTTTTATATGATTCCAATTGGTTTCATATCGGCATTTACAACTCTGGATAATCTGAAGAAGCTACTCCCCTTTTTGAAGCCAGTCATTAATCAGAACGTGATTAAAACGGTGTTGCAAGCTTATCTCCCTCAGATTGCACTAATTGTATTTCTGGCAATGCTGCCGAAATTTCTGTTGTTTCTATCTAAGGCTGAGGGAATTCCCTCAAAGAGCCATGCCACAAGGGCCACCTCAGGCAAATACTTCTATTTCTCCGTGCTGAATGTATTTATCGGTGTAACTGTGGGTGGGACTCTTTTTAGTACATTTAAGGACATTGAGAAGAATCCAAACTCTATCGTTTCCTTACTCGCAAGTAGCCTTCCGGCAAATGCAACTTTCTTCTTGACCTACGTGGCTCTCCAGTAAGATATTCTTCTTTCTTTTTCATATCTCTGCCTTATTTCATTTCCTTCTTCTTTATCAATGCTTCTATGTAATGCCTGTTTGGTGCTTCAAGATCACCCGTATTTCTGGATGAATGTACTGTAATGTCACTGTGGTACCTAGTAGTTATTATTGCCAGAAACTGCTACTTTGCCAGTATGTTGGTACAGCTTTAGTTCTGCCGAAAAAGCTTTGGATTGTTTTTTTTAAGAAAAGATGACGTCGATCTATTATGTCCATTCTATTGACGTTCAACGGTGAACTTATCTATCATTTGACTCTTACTCATGATTCTTTAGGGTATTTTTGAAGTTGTAACATTTATTCAGAAACTTTTAAAGGATGTTCAAGGTTTCTTAGTCAGTGGAACACTTTTAAAGTTTTCATGATTAGTTGCTTGTGTGTACTGTGCTCAAGGTTTTTACTGTTAAGAACTTGTAAAGTCTTCGTAATTAGTTGCTTGTCTTTACAGTATTACTATGATGTTATCTTATCCGTGGTTTTGGGCCGTTTGGAAATATAACATGTGGTGTTATCTCTTTAAATCTTAGGTTCTTTGTTGGTTATGGCCTTCAATTGTCCCAAATAGTTCCTCTGATCATATACCATCTCAAGAGGAGGTACCTCTGTAAGACTGAAGTTGAGTTGAAAGAAGCTTGGGCTCCTGGAGATCTAGGATATGAAACTAGGATTCCCGGTGACATGCTTATACTTACTATTGTCCTTTGTTACTCCGTGATTGCCCCCGTCATTGTTCCATTTGGTGTAATATACTTTGGTCTAGGATGGCTCGTTCTTCGGAATCAGGTGATAGCTCCTTCTTTGAAAATTCCTTTTTTGATAATTTGTTTCATCACAAGCTGCATCCATTGTTTCCTCAAACTTCATCAACATCAACATTTGCTGTAACTTCAAACTGACTATTTTGGGCTCATTAATCAGGCTCATTAGTCTTTTAAATTCCAAAATAATTATATTATGCAGCCTATTTAACTTTCTATTAAAGGAAGGATTATTAAATATGACGCTTCTATTCTGTTTATAGATCAATTTATTCTCTTTTTTCCACAGGCCCTCAAAGTTTATGTTCCATCTTACGAGAGTTATGGAAGAATGTGGCCTCACATTCATACACGCATCCTAGCCGCCTTGATCCTATATCAAGTTACCATGTTTGGTTACTTTGGAGTGAAGAAGTTCCACTTCACACCAATTCTGATCCCACTTCCGATTTTGTCCTTTATCTTTGCATTCATATGTAGAAACAGATTTTACAGATTCTTCCAATGCACGGCTCTTGAGGTTGCCTGTCGTGAACTCAAGGAAGCTCCCAACATGGAACTTGTCTTCAGATCATTCATTCCACCATGCTTGAGTGCCGAGAAGTCCAATGACGATCACTTTGCAGATGCCCTGCCTAACGTCTCCCGGTCTGGATCATTTGCTTGACGTCCATTTGTGAAGTACCACTAGATTTCATCTTGCTGATAGTTTTGCGGCATGAGAAGCCTAAATTGACACTTGCTGATTGTTAGTGTTAGGAACCATTTTGGATGGGGTCTTATATGTTTAGCAAGTTGTGTAAAAATATTCCAAATTGTTCATGCTCAATTGCAGAAGTTGTTTAGTGGTGCATTGCACTTGTTATTTTTGCAGTTTTCTGAAGATGAAGTGTTCCAACTTACCCCTAACTTTGAGCAGTAATTGCAAGAGCTGATTGTTAATGACCTCAAGCCACGTTTCAAGCTGAGAATTTAAGTGCAAATCTTAAGAACGCTTTGTTTTGAAGACCTCTGAACATTTCTTTGTAATGCGTGTCGTTAAAACCTTCGCCCATAAAACTCTCCAACACAAAATCAATGAAATCACTTTACTTGGTATTCTGCATTAGTTTAAGAGGGCACAACAAAAATATTGATAACATAACCGGTTATAGATGTGACATGGTACAAATAATGAATATGAACTGATAATTGCAAAAATTTGACTTGCTACTGTCGGGAGACATCGAATTTCAGAGTCAGTAGGTTTTAAATAACAATACTTTGCTCATATGCCTGAACTGAATGACAATTTTTGGGCCCAACACGATTTTCACTTAAGCTATTATTTCTTTTCTAGATAGGCTGTTAAATCTACAGCCACACCTCGATCCATATGACATAGGAAGCTTAGTGCCCACTATAGAGGTCTTATATAAAGGATGAGCTCAACTTGACCTAAACGCTTACGTTAATAGCACTTGTTTTATCCATATATGCCTAACTAATTTTTCATACTTACCCAATATGGCACTAACATAAGTCACACATGTACATTAACAATCTCCCGCTTTTACGTGCGTTCGTTCACCCACCATCGTAGTTCTCCCTGGTGTTATGCTTAACCAAGAACCACCATTCTTCCAATAGCCAGCGACACAAGAGCACGGTCCAAGCCACCAACCATGGGCTCTCGTACAATGTTATGGAGATAACGCAGGGCGCTTAGTGTCCACCGTGCAGATCATATGTGCAAAATGAGCCCAACTTGACCCAAAACATAGTTCCATTTGTGTCTATACGCTCTACTCACTTACTCAAGGTGCGACTAACACAATTCACAAGGTATGATTACAAAAAGACTGGCTATGGTCTATACAAAGGCCTTGCTAAGTGTTGGTATATGTGATGGGTGTGTGAACTATGAAAACCAAACTGTAAAAAGGGATGGTGTGCATATGTTGGATAGCAGGGATATGTTCCAAATTTGTGCAGAAACCTGATATCTGGAACCCATTTGAACTCCTGGGGTTGCTTATGTTCTACTAGGTGGAGCCACAGAAAGAAATTGGAAATGGTTTGCTACTTGGGCGGGAAGAAGAACTGGGCTCAAGTAATGATCAATGAGGGGATGAAAGTGGTTGCTTATGTTCTATTCAAAGTGGAACATCTTTCTCTGGGTTGCTTTAAGTGCAAATAAGTTGTGTTGTGCCATGATATTTAGAAAATTGTTGTGTGTCCAACATCGCAAAATGTTGGATTAGGGAAAATCAAATGTGGACATGGCTTATCTTTTCTACAAATATAAATTTCTGGATAAGTAAACAATTGTATTAAAATCAACAAAATAAAACATTAGCCGGAAGTCCCCAAGCCGGCTGTTTCCAGATTCCTACCGTTTAGTCGTATCCATTGTTCAATGAACTGTAAACACCGAATCACATCCTTCTGTTATTGATAAAAATTTCGAGCATTTCTTTCCCTCCAAATTCATACACGGTAACTGCTATTGCTAACTTGCAAAATTTTGTTTGGAAGCTTTTCCCCTGAAATGATGAGTAGCATAGTGAAGAAATTGGTTCCAAGAATATAAAGGAGCTGTCACATGCAGTTTCTCCATGACCATTCTCCAAAGACCTTCACATAAGGGCAATTTATAGAGAGATGATCCTCAGTTTCTCAGTGAGATTGGCGAAGAGTACACCTATCATCTTGGATGTAATTCCAAGTCTTCAACTCAGCCTTTGTTCTCATCTCTCCTCTGTATAACATCCAAAGAGTCATTGAGCATTTGGGAAGTTGACCTGTAAACAAAAGAAGCCTCGACGATGAGGCAACTGTTGCTTTTTGTTCTTATAGCAGTCTTAATAGAGAAAGTGCCACTGGGGTGAAGATCCCATTCAACCTTATTGGATATGCCCGGCTTAGGCAGAGACATTGTTAATAAATTGGGTCAGTGGACCCATTATCCGCCCACTAACAGATAATGTGTATTTGTTAGTTTGGATAAATATAGTTATTTAGAGAATATTTATCTCTTAAGTGCTTGAGATAAATACAATCTTTATCTCCTAAGAGTTGGAGGTAAAGTCAGTCTCTAATTGTATCTCTATATAAAGGCTAGAGATATCTCAATAAATCACAAGTCAATAGTAATAACCCTCTCTCTATAGCACTCTCTCTAGAGCAATCACCAAGCTCTAGGATTTGGTTCGTGGACGAAGAACTCGACTCTAGTAGCCGTTTTCGTACCTGCGAAAAAGATCAAGCGTGTTGGAGGCTCGTAACAACAAGGATCCTATGTCGGAATATTCGGAGACTTCATACGGTATGTTTCCGAACCCACTACGTGTTACGTGGTAGCGCAATAATTGTTGTAATCATTTCAACATTGGTATCAGAGCATGATTACTTGTTGATTCGCTTTTAACATGCTAGATTAAATTATGTGCATGTTACGATTTTTTCCGGATACATGAACGAGACCAATTACAAAAATTTGAAATTTATTGAGCATGTTTTCTAAAAATAATTATATTTTTTTGTTCTCCTATGGTTGAGGATGAACTCCGTAAAATTTCGTGATTTTTGGATGCATGATTTGTGAGAAATCACGATTTTATTTTTCAAGAAAACTGTGATTTTTTTGAGTTTTGGGACTCAAATTCAGAGCATGATATTCAGTTTTTATCATGATCGTTTGGTATATAATTAATCTATGTCGCATAAGCTTTCCAACGATATATCGTACGCATTATTTGGCTTAAAAACGAGAGAGATATGGCCTTCGAAAGTTGGCATTGCGACATGTCGGCGCTGGAAAAATTAGGGTTTTCCTACAAAGAAGATGAACAGTGGAATCATGCGCGTCACGTGCCCCACACGCACTCAAGCCGAGCTATGATGCGCCGCCCAAGCCGCACAAGCGGTCACGCTCAAAGCCGTGCCACCACGAGCCGTCACGCTCCTCCACGCGCCAGCCGTGGCTGAGCCCACGTGCGGAACGCGCTACACGCACCAGCCAAGGCTGTTGCTTCACGCGTCCACGCGCGGCTGAGTTTAAGCGCCCACGCGCGCGCGTGCTTCACAAACGCCTGCTCCTTGAACCTGCTGCGCTGTCCCACACGCACGGTGGCGCGTGGATGTGCGTGCGGGCTGTTTGTTTGGCCGGTGTTTGTCACCGCCGGCGAGTGGAGCTTTTTCGTCCATTCTGAATTTTTTCTATGGCATTAAATTTACTCTTATACCCTTTGTGTGTATTCGGTATAGTTTTTAAACGACTTTTTCTATGGAAAATTAGCTTTAAAATTTTGTTTTATGCACACAGAATTTTTCTTTAATTCCAGAGGGTATATTAGGGTCAAATTTACTGTTTGTCATTTTTTAAAAATTTATCTCTCGGTTTTTGGTCATTTGTGAGTATTTTTGTGGTTTCCAAAAATACGAATAATGCGTAAATATTATTTTTTGCACTTCGTGAGTGGCAATAAATATTTTTGGAGAGTTATATGACATAGATAAATTATGTCTAATTTGTTACATACTTGCCTTGATTTGTGTTATGGTTTAAATATACTTTTGAGGTATATTTGTTGGGTGTTTTGGTAAGCCCACACTTATTAAACCAATTTTTATTTTCAAGGCCTTAATGCCCGTTTTCCTTGGAAGGAGAATGTGGCCTATTCATCCATTTTATTACCCTTTAACTTGTTATTTGAGCATGCTAGTTTTAGGTTAAATGGATGGATACTAGATTGGCATTCTAAAGAAACTTATGTTTATGTGTTTACTCTTGTTTTAAGAAAATTCTTTTGAGAATAATGTGCTGTGCGGCATCTCCATTTGTTTTATTGGAGTAGTTTGTAGTAGGATTCTCAAAGATGTTGTATTCTACTATTTCCCTGTATATTTCCAGAAAGCCTTGTACGGGAATGTAATTTCGCACGCACATTATTCAAGTCAGAATTTTCTTAGCATAAGTTATTAGAATGCCAATGTGGCTCAATGGAGTCCTTGCACACTTTATTGCATGGTGTAATTTTATATTATTCTAAATTATCATGTGGATGATTTATTATATTGTGGCTTATATAATGATGAAATTTATTGCGAAAAATTACTTGAAAAATATTTTTCCCAACTCACATACATGGGAGATGATTACGAGCTTAGCAAATTTTCGATTTCATGATGTGAGGAAGGATTATGTTTTTCATTTGAATTTTTTGAAATAAATAGAAGGATGTATAATTAATGTCTTTTCCTTGCGCAATCTAATGTAGTGAATATAATGGCCACCAAGAATGTCATAGCTGATCTCGTTAAGGGTGAGAAACTTAACGGAGACAATTATGACGTTTGGCACAAAAAGATGAAATTCATGCTGAACGAACAAGAGCTCGAGGAGCACTTGACCAAGGAGATGGTCGCGCCAACTGAGGCGCAACCCCTAAAAGACCACACTGCCTACCAGAAATGGAATCAGAAAGATCGTAGTGCGCGCTACACCTTGTTGAGCAGCTTGCAAAATGATCTAATCGGGCAGTATGATGAACTTCCAACTTGCAAAGCTTTATGGGAGCAGCTCAAGTTCTCTTTTGGTGGAACCTCAACTACGCGGCTTCGTAGCCTTGTGATTAAGTTCGAGGAGTACACAAAAGACCCTAAACATACCATGAGTGAACATCTAAGGATGATGTCCAATATGATTGGTAAGCTGAGGGATGCTGGCCATGCGCTCATAGATGAGCAGCAAGTCAGAGCTGTCATAAGGTCCCTTCCTGCCTCATGGGCCAATATGAAACAGATATTGACTCACAGTGAAAACATCAAGAACTTTTTTGATGTTTCACAGCATGTCATCCTTGAGGACGAGACTCGAGATGCTGACAAGACCCTTGCTTATGTCGCCCAAGGGGGATCGCGCAATGCAAATGGCAAGCGCGGAAGACAAAGTAAGAAAGGTAAGAAAGGCGAGGCTAGCACTTCTGCGCCAAAGGAAGGAAAAATGAAGAAACGCAAGAAAGGAAAACGTGGTGGGAAAAAGGATCTGTCTAAAGTTAAATGCTTCAACTGTCAACAGAAAGGACACTTCGCTCGCGATTGCACTGAGCCGAAGAAGGTACTTTCAGAATCTCTCTCTCAGTTATATGTTTCCTCACATGTGATGGTTGCTCATTCCCAACCTGTGTGGTTTGTGGATACAGGTGCAACAAAACATGTAGCACGTGATCGAGAGGGGTTCGTAGATTATCACCGGATTCCAGCGGGTAGCAAACATATCTTCATGGGAAACAATAGCTCCGAAGAGGTGCTAGGGGTTGGTTCTTACCAGCTCAAGTTGCTCACTGGGCGCACATTGATTCTTGAGGATGTGCGATATGCACCCACTGTTCGGCTTAATCTACTTTCAGTTACTGCTTTATTAGACAGTGGTTTTTCCTTTATTTTTAAGGGTAATAAGTTGGACATCTTTTTGGATGATGTTTTGTTCGGACATGGTTTTCGCATGGATAGTCTTTTTCAATTGGATTTAAATGATTCACAGTCCTCTTATTCTAATATTGTGAATGATTCTACCACCTGGCATGCAAGACTGGGCCACATAGGCCAAGATAGGATGACTCGTTTGGCTAGAGAAGGCCTTTTGGGCCCACTCGCAAAAGTCAATCTACAAACTTATGAGGCTTGTTTGGCCGGTAAAGCATGCAGGAAGCCTTTTGGAAAGGCTGTGAAAGCAACTCAACCACTTGAGCTAGCTCACTCTGACATATGCGGACCTATGAGTGTAAAGGCACGCCATGGTGCCTCTTATTTCCTTACACTGATAGACGATTATACGCGATATGGTTATGTGTATCTGATATCTCACCGCTATGAAGCTTTGGACTGTTTCAAACGCTTTGTAGCTGAGGTTGAGAATCAGAAAGAGAGAATTTAAAAACTCTTCGCATTGACCGAGGACGCGAATATTTGTCAGATCACTTCAAGAAGTTTTGTGAGGAAAAAGGGATACGCAGGCAACTTACTATTCCTAATACTCCACAACAAAATGGCGTTGCGAAAAGAAGGAATAGAACATTGTTAGACATGGTTAGGTTTATGATGGCGCAAGAAAACCTCCCAATATCTTTTTGGGGGGATGCTCTTTTGACTGCAGCCTATATACTTAATCGAGTGCCTTCACAATCAGTCAAGTCCACCCCATATGAGCTTTAGAATGGCCAAAAGTCAAATTTGGATAACTTGTGCCCATGGGGCTCAGCAGGTTATGTTCACAGTATTTCTCATAAGTATGGGAAACTAGGGCCTAGAGCTAAAAAGAGTATCTTCTTGAGGTATTCTGAAAACTCTAAAGGCTATGTGACGTATGGTGAACATCCAAATGGTGGAAAGACTGAAATAGAGTCTCGTGATGTCCATTTCATAGAGAATGATTTTCCTAGCATTGGAGACGCAAGTAAGAATCTTGACCTCTATGAGTTAGAGGAAGTTGAAGCCACTTTACCATCTCCAAGCGAAGGTGGGGGATTAGTTCCTCATCCTGTTGTCGCTGAAGATAGTATAAGTGATCTTCAACCTAGTGGGAGCATCCTAGACAGTGGGAGCACACCATCAGGTCAACAAGATTCTTAACTGCGTAGAGGTGCACGAGGAAGAGTTCCACGTCGTCGTTTTGAGATTGACGGTGAAATTCTTATGTGCACTCGATAGAGATTGAAAGATAAGATGTAAAACACTTTGTATAAGATTTAAGCCTTCTTAGGTGGGAAGATCTATATCCTTTCAAGAACCAAACTAAGAAGCTTACTATGAACAATCTCAAGGATAAAAACTCACTCGATAGAGATTGAAAGATAAGATGTCAAGATGAGAGAGAGTTTTTGAGAGTATGAAAATCTCGAGGACTGGACGTAGGCTGGTGGGGCCGAACCAGTATAAATCTCTGTGTTAAATTTATCACTGTTATATTTGTCATCACTTTGTATCTCAGTTTTTAATTTATACTCAAAGCTGTAAAACACCTATTCACCCCCCTCTAGGTGTATTTAGGGACCCACAAGTGGTATCAGAGCCGTGTGCTCTGGTTATTTTCTTTGACTTAATCGTCAAGAGCTAAAGATCTCGTTATGGAAGAAGGTTCAGCAACCACCAGGCCACCACTGTTGAAAAATGACAACTACAGCTACTGGAAGAATCGCATGAGGAATTTTCTCAGGCAGGATACACACGTCTGGTATGTTGTTGAAAATGGTCCTATAATTCCGATGTAGGATGGACCAGATGGAACCAAGATTCCTAAAGGAATTCTTGAAATGGACTCTCATGAGGCGCAGCTCTTCTCTATGGATGACAAAGCTAAGAACATTATCAGCTGTGGCCTCGACATGAATGAGTACAATTGAGTCTCAGCATGTGAGACTGCTAGAGAAATGTGGAGGTTGTTGGAAGTTACTCATGAAGGTACAAATCAAGTAAAGGAGACCAAGATCAATATGTTGGTTCAGTAGTATAAGGCTTTCAAAATGAAGGAGCACGAGTCCATAAATGAGATGTACTCCAGATTCACATTTATTATAAATGGACTAAAGCTTTTGGGTAAAATCTACCCCGAGAAAGAAGTTGTTCGAAAAGTTCTCAGATCTCTCCCAAAAAGATGGGAAGCAAAGCTTACAGCCATTCAAGAGGCAAAGGATTTGAATGTGCTGAAACTCGAGGAATTGGTAGGTTCTCTAATGACTCATGAAATTACAATGAAAATTCATGACGAAGAAGAAACTATCTCCAAGAAGAAGAACTTAGCTCTTAGAGCTGAGGCCTCACATGAACTTTCAGAAAGCAGCGACGACTCTGATCCTAAAATGGCACTAATCACTCGAAAGTTCAAGAAGTTTCTTGCAAGCAAGCGAGACGGGAAGATTAGGAGAAATCCTACAATCCAATCACATCAAAGAAATAATGGTGATTGAAACGTAAAGGAAAGTGCTGACGCCTGCTATGAGTGTGGTAGAACTGGGCACATCAAAAAATACCGTCCACAACTCAAGAACAAGACTGTAAGTAGCAACAGTCGAGATTTCAGAGAAAAGAAGTTCAAGCCTAGAAAAGCTCTGCTGACTTGGGATGACTCGGATGAAAGTGACAAAGAAATTAACGAGGATGATGAAGTAGCCCAACTTTGCTTCATTGCCAAAGACGAAAATTCCAAGGTAATCTCTGAGAATCCTGATTTCAATGAACTCAAGTCAGCTTTTCTAGAACTAAATGAAAATTATGAAAAGTTAAAAGTTAAGAATGCCAAGCTAAAAAGTAAAGCTCTTTCTTTAATTAATACTGTTGAAGAGTTGGAAGGCGAAAAGAAAGAATTTCAAAAAAAGATTAAACTCTATATTTTTGAAAATACTTCCTTGAAAAATAATATGAACGCTTCTAAGAATGAAAATTCTCTTTTGTCCTCTAAAATTCAATCTCTCCATGAAGTAAAAGCTCCAGTTGAAAACAATCTTTTAAAATCTCAACTGGAAGATATTTCTATGCAAAAAATTAATCTAGAAAAAGAGATTGAAGATCTGAATTTTACCCTTTCAAAATTTACTCAAGGAAGAGAGAATTTAGATATTCTTTTGGGAAGACAAAGATGTGTCTTTGAGAAATGTGGAATTGGATACGACTCTTCAAAGAAGCAAAAGGACTATAAAAACTTCTTTCACAAAAATTTAGCTTCTTGCTCGCCCTTCACACTCTGTACAGTATGTAAAAAGAAAGGGCACTTAGCTAAAAATTGTCCTCGTAGTGCTGTCAGAAATAAGGCATTCTCTTTTATTACAAAAAACAAAGTGAAACAAGTTTGGGTGCCAAAATTTTGTTTATCTAATCTTCCAGGACCCAAGAAAGTGTGGGTACCTAAAGGAACGAAACTAGAGTCTATTGTAGGTATGCTTGAAAGCAAGGACAGATTCCAACAAATGGATTCTCGACAGCGGATGTTCTAGACATATGACCGGTGATCGCTCTCTTTTCTCTCACATCACTCCGAAGAATGGAGGACTTGTTACCTTTGGAGACAATTCAAATGGGAAGATCATTGGTAAAGGTAAAATTGGTACAGGCTCCATTACTATAGACAATGTAAACTTGGTTGATGGGTTGAAGTTCAATCTAATAAGTATCAGTCAACTCATCGATAGCGGACACAAAGTGCAGTTCGAAGGAGATAAATGCCTAATCTGTCATGCGTCAGATGGAGGTACCTTGGTCGGTAAGAGAGATGGTAATATATGTACTTTATCTTTTGATGCATCTGACCCTTCACGGGAAGTTTGTCTTTCCGCTCAGCATAATGATATTTGGTTGTGGCATCGTAGATTAGGTCATGTTCACATGGACCTAATCAAGAAACTTCTCTCGAAAGAGCTTGTCAGAGGCCTTCCTAAGCTAAGGTTTGTCAAGGATAAGGTCTGTGATGCCTGTCAATATGGTAAACAGTCAAAAACATCCTTTCAAGCCAAAAATGTCGTTTCCACTTCTCGCCCTCTTCAACTCCTTCATTTAGATCTTTTTGGCCCTTCGAGAAATGTTAGCCTTGGTGGAAAATTTTATGCTTTCGTTATTGTTGATGATTTCTCCAGGTACACCTGGGTTCTTTTTCTAACTCATAAGGATGAGGCATTTGAAATTTTTTTTAGTCTTGTTAAACTGCTTCAAAATGAGAAGGAGTTGAAGCTTATAAAAATTAGAAGTGATCATGGCGGTGAATTTGAAAAAGATTTTATTCCTTTTTGCATTGAAAATGGCATTTCACATGAGTTTTCTGCTCCTTGAACACCTCAACAAAATGGGGTTGTAGAGAGAAAGAATCGTACCTTGCAAGAAATGGCCAGAACCATGCTTCATGAAAATTCTCTGCCAAAATATTTTTGGGCCGAAGCCGTCAGCACTTCTTGTTACGTGTTGAACAGGGTACTCATCAGACCAATTCTTGATAAAACTCCTTACGAATTGTTCTCAAATCAAAAACCAAAAATCGATTATTTCAAGGTTTTCGGCTGTAAATGCTTTATTTTGAACAATCGTGAAAATTTGGGAAAGTTCGATGCGAAATCTGACGAGGGAATATTTCTTGGTTATTCTTTAAAAAGTAGAGCATATAGAATTTATAACCGTACAACTATGACTATTGAAGAATCTATGCATGTAGTATTTGAAGAATCTAACGTTGAAAAACCTAGTAAGAATGCAGGTGATGACAGTGAAGAACTATCACTGGACTTGAACAACAAACTTAATGTTTCTTCAACCGAGGGGGAGTGCACAACATCCACTCACAACAACAGTGATGTGACACAGCCACTTCCAAAAAGTTGGAAATACTCATCAAGTCATCCACTTGAACAAGTCATAGGTAATGTGGAACGCGGAGTTACTACACGATCTACGGTAAATCTTTTTTGTGCGGAATTTGCTTTTCTTTCTCCAATTGAGCCTAAAAATATTTCTGAGGCTCTAAACGATTCTGAATGGATTCTTGCCATGCAAGATGAATTGAATCAATTTGAGAGAAGCAATGTTTGGTCACTGGTCCCGGCTCCTGTTCAACAAAAGGTCATTGGAACTTAGTGGGTTTTTCGAAACAAACTTGATGAAAATGGCCATATTGTTCGTAACAAAGCTAGACTAGTTGCTCAAGGATACAATCAAGTCGAAGGGGTTGATTTTGATGAAACCTTTGCCCCAGTTGCTCGGCTTGAAGCTATCTGAATGCTTTTTGGCATTTTCTTGTCATTTGAATTTTAAACTTTTTCAAATGGATGTGAAAAGTGCTTTCTTGAATGGGGTAATACAGGAGGAAGTTTTTGTTGAACAACCTCCTGGTTTTGTAAATGAAAAATACCCCGATCATGTTTTCAAGCTGAAAAAGGCTTTGTACGGTCTTAAACAAGCCCCTCGAGCTTGGTATGATCGTCTTAGCAGCTTTCTCATTGATCATGGATTCTCTCGTGGCAAAGTCAA
The DNA here is from genome assembly GCA_033070095.1 of Escallonia herrerae. Lineage (NCBI taxonomy): Eukaryota > Viridiplantae > Streptophyta > Magnoliopsida > Escalloniales > Escalloniaceae > Escallonia > Escallonia herrerae. Next base: position 78,376 of record JAVXUP010001897.1, on the reverse strand, counting down.
TACCACACTCTTCACGAAAATTTGGAATTCGCATATCTTAATTGTTCAAATATATGTTGATGACATTATTTTTGGTGCCACTGACGATGACTTATGCCAAGAGTTTGCTGAGAATATGCGCAGGGAATTTGAGATGAGTATGATGGGAGAACTTACTTTTTTCCTTGGACTTCAGATCAAGCAGTCAAAAGAAGGAATTTTTATAAGTCAGTCTAAGTACTCACGGGAGCTTTTGAAAAGGTTTGGCTTGGATAATGCTAAACCTAGAGGGACCCCGATTTCTCCTAGCGTTAATCTTGTGAAAGATGAAAATGGTAAAGATGTAGATAACAAGCTTTACCGTGGCATGATTGGTAGTTTGCTCTACCTTACTGCTTCTAGACCTGACATAATGTTTAGTGTATGCATTTGTGCTCGTTTTCAAGCTTGTCCCAAAGAATCTCATCTTCTGCAGTTAAACGTATTTTTAAATATCTTTCTGGAACTTTAAATTTGGGACTCTGGTATCCACGAAACTCCTCGCTAGATCTAGTAGGTTTTTCTGACTCTGATTATGTTGGATGTCTTGTTGATCGAAAGAGTACTAGTGGCACATGCCAGTTCCTCGGCGATGCTTTAGTGTCGTGGCATAGTAAGAAACAAACTTCTGTGGCTCTCTCCACTGCTGAAGCGGAATATGTTGTAGCTGGAAGCTGTTGTGCCCAAGTATTATGGATGCGTCAAACTTTACGAGATTTTGGTGTCTTCATAGATCATATTCCTACTATGTGCGATAGTAGCAGTGCTATTGACATTAGTAAATATCCTGTCCAACACTCACGCACGAAGCACATCGATATTCGTCACCATTTTCTCCGAGACAATGCTCAGAAAGGATTAATAGAACTTAAGAAAGTTGGCTCTGAAGATCAGCTCGCTGATATATTTACAAAACCGTTAGCTGAATCCTCCTTTTGTTCACTTCATCGTCGCTTAGGAATGTGTGATCTTAGTTAAATTCCTTTTTATCAAAATGACGGCTTCAAATTTTTGCTCATTCATCGTTTAGTCGACTAAAAGGTTTTCAGTCGACTAAAAGATTTTCAGTCAACTAAAAGTACTTTTTCAGTCGACTAAAACTTCACTTTCAGTTGAATGCGAGTCGTCTTCCACTTTCAGGATCATTCGGTTTAAGTCGACTCAAAGTACACTTTCAGTCGACTAAAACCTGATTAGTCGACTGAAAGTCATGTTTCAGTCGACTAAAAGTTTGTCGTCTATAAATTGGCCCACCTTTTTCACTTTAACTTTTTACTGTTCCCTTTTTGTTATTTGCTTTTCGTTTTCAGAAACTCATACTTTTCTTCTCTCTCCTGTACACCTGTCACTACAAGGACCCTCATGGACCCGAATCCATGTCCTCGTAGTCGTCGTCTGCTCATTGACTCTGACGCGGCTCTTGCCTCGACTGATGCCCCTGTTACTGCTGCTGCTACTGTTGCTACTCTACCGCCATCCTCCCGCCGCCGCACTCGTAAATCTTCAGCCGCTACTACCCGTCCTTCGTCCTCTGCACCAGTTCCTCCGCCATCCCATGCTCCACCATCCTCAGGTACTGTTGCTCCAACTCCTCCTCCACCTGCTGCCCCTTCTTCATCTTCATCTGCACCGCCACCAACATGTCCACCCCTACCTGTCCCTATATCTCACCTACCGATATACTTCACATTCCCCATTTCTTCCCCTCTGTCGAAGACCAACTCACCTACTATACCAGTTTCATCAATCGCGAGGTCATCCCCGGTCGCCCAAGTGATGTCGCTCTCATGACTCAACTTGGCCTTACCAGTATTTTTGAACGAATGGGATGTCTCTCCATTCTCTTTCCTCCCGCCACTTATTACTTGGCCTTTGTTCGCATGTTCTACTCCAACATGCATTTCGCCCCACCACCCTCCTCTCTGACCACTTCTGTGAATGGAGTCCACATACGTCTCGATGCCACCACCTTAGCCCAAATACTCGGTTTCACCAATCCATCCTCAACCCTTGTCTTCACCCCAAACACGTGGTGTACCTCCAGCTCTTTTACTCCCCTCTAACGAACCCAAACTCTTCTAGGTGACCCGTCCATTTCTCGGCCCCGTAAACCTAGTCTAGGTGACCTCTCTCCTTTTCACCGTGTTCTTCATCTTATCCTTTGTTATAATCTCTCTGCTCGCTCAGGATCTTATGCTACCTTTTCCTATTTAGACATCATCATTCTCACCCACTTCATTCGGGGTTCTCCATTAAACATTGCTGGCATCATCATGCTCGTAATGAATGCCCAAAAAACAAAATCCTCTGCCAATCTTCCTTTCAGACTCCTGCTCACCCGTGTTTTTGAACATTTTCATGTCCCTCTGCCCACCTCTACCTCGGAGTGTATCCCCCTTCCAAGTCACCATGTTCTTGACGAAACCTCTCTTCGTCGTGCTGGTTTTGTACTTCGCTCTGATCTCACCTCCGACACTGTCCTTCTTGAGCGCGTCACTGCTACTGATCCTTCTCATACCCAGTCTGTTCCGTCCTCTGCTCCTGCTTCTCTTCCTCCTCCCTCGCCTGCTCCCGAAATTCCTTCAGCTGCGTTTTCTGCTCCTCCCTCGTCTATTCCACCAACACCACCTTCTTCTACTCCGTTCATCCCCCCTGCACAGACTGACCCATCTAGCTCATTCCCCTTTCCTCAAACTGACCCTTCCTCCTCGATCCCACATCTGCCCACTCCTCACCCTTTTTCCTCTAGTCCGCTTGATGACTTCTCCAACCTAAAATTTGATGAGTTCCTCTCTTTCGACACCCCCAACCTCTCTGAAACTCTTTCATAACTTTCTACTTCGATTCAGTTAATTCTTGAATCATAAACCACCCTTGCTGCTACTGTTGCAGCTAACCATACCGCTCTCCTTCATGAGCTTACTGCCCTTCAGCAGTCGGTTTAACACTCCTCCGCTCAGCTTCTCTCGAACCAAATTGACTTTCACAACCTGCTTAATGTCCTTACTGCTAACCTTTCCTCTCTTCCCCTCAATCACACTCCCCTCATGGAATGTTTGAGTCGGATGCAGCAAGATCTTCATCACCAGCAAGAAACTGCCCTCCGAGATCATCGTCGCTAGGCTTATCTCACTACGAGCATTCTGACTGAACAAAATCGCTACCTGGCCTATCAGATCTTTGATCAGGCACACGGCTTTCGGGTGAGTCGTCCGGATATTTTTCCTCCTTAACACACTGGCACTGAAGGGGAAGAATGGTTCTTTAACCCACATTTTCCCTACAACCCTCCGCAGCCGCGCTCTCTTCGTGTCGTCGAAGTCGTTGAAGTCCCCACGACCGCTCCGCCACCTGCTGATCCCTCCTTTACCCAGGGTGCTCGCCGCCGTCGGCCTTAGTTTTTGTTTTATTCATTTCTTCTTTTGCTTGTTGCTTTAGCTGCCCCTCTTTTTGATTAGACAAAGGGGGAGAACAAATACTTGTTGATCATTCTTTTGTACGCATCTTTATTAATTCTTTGATTAAAATTTTATAAGATGCTCTTTATGTTATATCCTTGAGTAAATGTTTAACTGATTAAGGGGGAGTATATCGTTTTTTGTTAGAACTAATATTGTCATCATCAAAAAGGGGGAGATTGTTGACTTATTGATTTTGATGATTCCAGACATATTATCTCTAACATGAATCTGACAACTCTATTAAGATAAACATTTCAGGATTTATCTCTTAATCAAACAAAGACAAGATCTTGACATGGACAAAGCCTGTATCAGAACTTGGACTCGGGACTTAAAGCCATGGACTACATTGAAGATGCAAGAACCTGATGTCAAATTTTTTTTTCTCTTGTCAGTATAAGTCTTTCTTAAAAGATCTGACAGAAATTCTAGTAAAGAACCAAATCTTGTAGTCAAAGTCAAGCATTTCAGTCGAAGTCATCAGTTTTAGTCGAAGTCAAGCATTTTAGTCGAAGTCAAGTGTTTTAGTCGAAGTCAAGCATTTCAGTCGAAGTCATGCATTTTAGTCGAAGTCATGCATTTCTGTCGAAGTCATCAGTTTTAGTCGAAGTCAAGCATTTTAGTCGAAGTAATCAGTTTTAGTCAAAGTCATTAGCTTTAGTCGAAGTCAAGCATTTCAGTCGAAGTCATCAGTTTCAGTCGAAGTCAAGTGTTTCAGTCGAAGTCAAGTGTTTCAGTCGAAGCCAAGACTTTCAGTCGAAACCAAGACTTTCAGTCGAAGCCATGACTTTCAGTCGAAGCCAAGACTTTCGGTCAAAGCCGTAACTTTCGGTCGAAGCCAAGACTTTCAGTCGAAGCTAAAAGTTTTAGTCGAAACAAAAACTTTTAGTCGAATTCTTGTTTTTGGACTTTTCCCTCCTAACGGTTCACTTCTGCTACATATATAAATAGAGGGTCCTTGGGAGCATTAACGACTCACGAAGCGAAAATCTTTTTCATACTCTCAAACACATCTCAAAAACTCTCTCTCATCTTGACATCTTATCTTTCAATCTCTATCGAGTGAGTTTTTATCCTTGAGATTGTTCATAGTAAGCTTCTTGGTTTGGTTCTTGAAAGGATATAGATCTTCCCACCTAAGAAGGATTAAATCTTATTCTTCATTGTAATATTTGCTCAAGAAGGAGCTTGTTTTTTTACATTCAACTTGTAAATCTCTTTTCATTTGTAATCTATTGGAAACCTTGGAAGGGTTTCGGAAATTGTACTGCGGTTTGAGCTAGCACCCAAAGCTAGTTGGTTTAGTGAAAGGCTCGAGTAGGTCTCCCTTGCGTGGAGTGCTCGAGGACTGGACGTAGGCTGGTGGGGCCGAACCAGTATAAATCTCTGTGTTAAATTTATCACTGTTATATTTGTCATCACTTTGTATCTCAGTTTTTAATTTATACTCAAAGTTGTAAAACACCTATTCACCCCCCTCTAGGTGTATTTAGGGACCCACAGAGATATCCCAATAAATCACAAGTCAATAGTAATAACCCTCTCTAGAGCAATCACCAAGCTCTAGGATTTGGTTCGTGGACGAAGAACTCGACTCTAGTAGCCGTTTTCGTACCTGCGAAAAAGATCAAGCGTGTTGGAGGCTCGTAACAACAAGGATCCTATGTCGAAATATTTAGAGACTTCATACGGTATGTTTTCGAACCCACTACGTGTTACGTGGTAGCGCAATAATTGTTGTAATCATTTCAATAGACATGTTTTTCGTGTCACCCTGCCAATCTCTCAAAGCTTGAGGTATTGCCACAGGAAGAATCCAATTAGCACCATTGACAATGTCAGCCACTCTAGTGTTAAGATCCATACTAGAGTCAAAAACGATTCTAGAACCTTAATAACCCATCTATTTATCCATCCATAGACAAATACCCTGTCCATCACCCACTTGAAAATGGTACTCTAATACACTTGCATGCTTATGAGGACAGAGAGAGCTAATTGCACTCGGTCAACATAAGATAGGTATCTAGTAGTCTAATCAGTGATCCTCTTGGTCAGTGTCTCAATGAGAATTTTAAATCCTTGTGGTTCATGTTTGTAGAGATCAAAGGAACACTAAGGTAGGTCACAGGAAAGACACAGAAGGTACACCAATGATGTTAGTCAAAGTCATAGCTTCCTCCTCATCAATCCCAACCATGTCTATAAGCTTTTAGTGAGGTTAGGAGAGAGGCCAGATAAATGCTCAAACTTAGTGCTTGTTTGACTAAGGTAAGAGAAGCTTGATCAGCAGTGGCCAGAACAAACAGACCAACTTCAAGGTATAGGTGATTTATTTGTAGGTATTGGCACTTAGGATTGAACTCAAACTAGGCTTAGCAGATAGTCATCAAGAAGTCCAGAGAAGGCTTCCATCAACAATCGGAATAGATATGGAGACATTGGATCCCCTGTTTAAGCCCCTTAGCACTTGAAAGTAGACATCCATTGATCCATGAGATTGATAAATCTTGTCATGGTTACACATGACATAATCCAAACAATGAATTTAGTAGGAAATTGGAAGACTCCATCACAGTCTTTAAAAGAACCCAGCCCACAGAGTCATATGCTTTTTGTGTATAAACATCCATCAAGCATCTTGGCTTGCTATCTGCCATATAATGGTTCCTCACAAGTTCTTTAATTTAAAAAATCTAGCACAACACCACATCCTGCCTAACAATCTCCCAGTTTTTTCGAAAAAGTTCAGCATTATACCTGTTTGATCCAGGGGTTTATCAGACTTGAGGGCGAAAAGAGCTTCTCTGATATCCAGATCAAGGATTACAGCACTGAGCATGTTTGGTCTTGAGAGGATACTAAGTTGCCACGTATAGCAACCTTTAGTGTTTGCCCCGTGTATAATTTCCCCTTAAAATTTCAATAGAAACAATTTTCAATAGAGGGAACCTTGTTGTGAGCATTGTGAACGTGCATCTTTCTATGAAAGTAAGTTGTGTTGCAATCTCCTGATTTGATATCCTTAACTTTTGCTTTTTGATAGTAGAAAGCCTCCTCAGCTTTATAAAGTACGCAACTCCTTTTCAAGCTGGGCCCATTGCTGCCCCTTTTGATTCCTGATCTTGCCTTAGGGACTTCTTGCTGCTCGTGGATTTCTGCAACAACTTTCACAGAGACATTACTGCAATGATCTTTATCCAGTTGCTTAAGGATAGGTTTGAGTCTTCTAAGCTCCGCACATGTCCTGTGACTAGCATCACCCTGATACAAATGCTCCCATAAGTCTTCAACAAAGAATTTAAAAGACCTTTTTCTAAGATGCTTGTGCTGAAAAATCTGGACCGTCAACTTAGAATGATCTGAAATCCCTGCTGCATGAGCCTCTACTTGAGTATTGAGAAAGGAATTCGATCACCCTCATTTTGTAAGGCTCCGAATAAGGTCACCATCCCTCTTATTAGATCAAGTGCAAAAGAACCCATTAGTTGCTATATCCTCCAAGCAGTTCATATATAAGCAACGATTAAAATCATGCACATCCTTGTTATGAATGCCAGCACCCCTTTGCTTTTTATTAGCATAACATATCTATCCACATTAAAGTTTCCCACAAGAAGCCAAGGCTGTTGCCCAATTTGGAGACCATCCTGTATCAATTGATTCCAGAGAGCTTTCCTTTTCTCTCCTTTATTACTGCCATAAACATAAAGCAGATAGGAAGAGTGGTTGAGCTCTCTTGACTGGACTTTCCTTGTGATGTGTTGACTTGAACATGTCACCAAGCCAAACTCTTGTCACGCATTTACTTTTGTGGTTGTAAGAAGAATGCCACCTTTTATTCCATTTCTTTTTAGTAGCCAGAACATTCTCTTCCCCAACTCTTGCCTCAATTAGGATTCTTTGTTGCTTCATGACCTCCTTAACTTTTTATTGCTTCAGGGTCATTGAAACCCCTCACATTCCAGCCTGATATCATTGTCAATTAAGTCTAGAAACACTTTCCTTATTGACAATATGATGCCCATGGGTTTCTTGGCCTTAGATCCTTGATAATCTTCTGAGGGAGGCTCAGGATTCTTTGAGACAGGCATCTCTAATGTTATGTCTTCTATGCCATTGAGTTCATCATCTACCACTGCTAGTTCATTGACCGGCACAAATGCATGGGAAGCGATACAATCTAGTTTTACTGCCAATTATGTAATGCCGAATAGGTCAAATATTTTAAAAGACAGAGAGATAATTAGTACTAAAGGCAAGAAATTTGCTAATACATTTGTACGTAATAGTTGACAATGCAAGTTTGTAAGTTTCTCCAGTAACTTAGCCCACTGTGTAAAATATGAAAAATAAAAAATTAATTTAATTAAAACAAAGTGAACCTTTAATCCCAAATTTCAGTTATATACCATTTGATCAAACTACTATGGATGGAAAAGATGTTTGATAAATTTCACCCACATGCTAGTTTTGTAGTCATTTTTGTCTTCTTTCAATTTTTTTGTCTACCATAATCTAGTAAAGAATGTTGCAAATTTTATGCTGCGAAAGGCCAAATGCATACTCTTTAGTGACAAAAGGGTGTGGGCACAGTCAAAATGTTTGTAGATTTATTTTCAATTTTTTTGTAAGTTGTGGCAAATCCATAAATATCCTATAGTTCCACCTTATCTTTTATTTAATGAGAAGTACATAATTACATGTTTTAGACTGGTTCGTAAAGTGTGTTTCATCTATGTCTAAATAAGTACTGTATACATACATGGTCTACTAAAAGTACCACTTTTTTTTTTTTGTAAGTGTATTTTTTTTTTTACCTCTTGGCCAAAAAAAAAAAATACTTTTTTTGTTGTGCAACAGAAATTATAATAATAATAAAGTTTACAATCTAACATGGGTAATTCCTGCTACATCAGCTGCTAACAGGGGGATAACCACCTCCGGTGCTTGCATGAGATACACGAAAGAATCTTCTTGTTGCATACTAACATTGGCCAATTTATCTGCACATTTGTTACCCTCTCTATATACATGAGATAAGCTTGATTTTGATTATTGTACATAGGTACTAAAACATGATCCGGAGAGAAGTCCCTTCAGCTAAAAACTTTAAGAGTTCCTAGTTGTAAGATAGATTTTACAAAACGCCCAAGTTTCCTCAGAGATATAAACCTAGAACTGCCATTGGTTAATCACGCATTTGTCCGGTTAGAGTTCTGTACGTTAACTGTCGACCCTACACTTACACCTAAGCATTTTAGTGCTAATATTTCCTTTACCATAACCACGCCATCATTACTACCACCACTGTCACCACTTTCGTTGTATCCTAACTGACATTTACATATAACATTACTGCAGTGAACCACCACCACCTCATGCCAACTGCAAGAAAAAGAGGTTACAGAAGCAACCAAAACCACTGCTATATATCAAATAACCGCTGCCAAAAGCTTTGCCAGCTGTCCCCTACAACTATTGTAGGCCGCACTACAAAAGACTTATAGCAGCAGTCATACGTACTTACCGCAGCGGTCAACCGCTGCTATTTCTATTTCTATTTCAAACTTTGCCCTTCAAACTTATCTATAGCAGCGGTCATGACAACGACAGCAGTTATCGACCGCTGGCATAAGTAGCTTCCCACTACAAGAAAACAGGCTTTTTTGCGACGGGAAAATCCGTCGCTAAAAGCCCAAAATCCGTCGCTAAAAGAATTAGCGACGGATTCACCGTCGCTAAAAATCCCTCGTATAAAAGCCCGTCACTAATAGTTTAGCGACGGAATGTTTTAAATCCGTCGCTAAATATGTCATTTTTTCCGACGGATTTATTTTTAATTAGCGACGGATATTCCGTCGCTAATTATATTTTTAGAATTTTAATTTATTTTCTTTTTTGTCAAATTAGCGACTGATAAAATATTTTAGCGACGGAATATTCCGTCGCTAAATAACTGATTGTAGGAATACTTTTAGCGACGGAATTAATCCGTCGCCTTTTTATTTTTCAATTACCCAGACCTGTAATACAATTTTCAATTCTCAACAACAACGCGCAATAATCAATACAGAAAGAAATATATATAATCAATTATAAAAAATATTTATTATAAAAAAACTCATATATGTACAAGCCGGGAACCGGATATAGCCGGTTAGGAGAGGGGAGAAGAGTACAAGCCGGGCGCGGGGGGGGGGGGAAGCTAGGAACGGGCACGGGAAGGGGCTCATCAGGGGTTGCCGAGTCCCGGATCTGGATCCTGCTGATCCGGGGCCGGCTCGGCCTGTCCAGCAGTGCCCTGCTCCCTGATCATCCTCACCACCACTGTAGCAATGCGCTGGATCTCCTCGTCGTCCAACTGAGGCCGAGGAGCCGGTGTCTGTGGAGGGGCAGCAGGGGGTGAGGACGCTCCTATCACGGCACGAGCAGTCGTGCTAGGCAGGCCGCGTATGCGGCCTTTCGGCCGATTCACGACCTCCGGCGTATCCAGCCATCGCTTCAACCCCCCAGTACTCGCAGCCGTACTAGTGGACGCTGATGGCTGTCCGGACTGCTGCTCGGACCCCCTTAGCTGTTCATACGAGGCCTGCAAAAATAGTGGTTTAACGATATGTTAGGGCATTAATTAACGAAACAGACATTGAGGATAGAAAGAAAAAACATTAACAACTTAAATAAATTGACTCACATCGATCCGCCGGGCAATATCTGAAATATAGTCGCCCGCCCGGTGCGTCTCGTCCTTGTCCTTCTTCCGCACGTGCGTCTGATTATAGGTCAGAGCTATGACCTCATCCTCCTCCAGATCCGGGTGCTCGACCGCGTTCATGTGTCGGACGATGTCGTGTGGCACCGACCCCCCCGTGTGCGTCGGATCTCTGTTCTGTCTGTTCTCAGCCCCGCTCTTACTCTTGGCGTCCCAACCTGGATCCGCAGCCCACCGATCTATCATCTCCCCCCATACACGGTGAGATATCCAATGTGGGGGATATCTCGTCATGTCCGTCATCGGGGCACCCGCGGGCAGCGCCTTCTTCGCCCGGTCCCGTGCATCGTGGAGCCATCGGCGGTAATTCTTGCCGATGTAGGCAAAGAAAGCCTGCTGCCCCAGTACCTGCTGCTGAGGCGTGTCAAACGTGAACCCCTCCTGTAAGGCATTCAATAACACAAATTAACAACATAAAACAAACTGTAATTAAACATTTACTAACGCTGAAAAAAATACTTCACCGTACCAGCCACTCCTCCCATAGGGCCTCCCTCGCAGCGGCATCCCAGTCCTTCCAGTACAGGCGTGGCTCGAAGAATCGGCCCTTCACAAGAACGCCGATCTTCGTCCTCGCCTGATTCTCCAGGATCCTGCCAAAGAAGTAAATAAATAAATTAATACAGTTCAAATATAAATTAACACCCCAAAATTTTAAATATAAGGCATGATGTGATATTTTTAGTACTTACAGGCCCTCCTGCGTGAGCGTAACTCTCTGTTTACGCTGGGGGTCGATGCGTACCCCGCGTGTCGGACCACGGCCTCGTCGAGATCCTACAAAACACAGACATTAATACAGTTCAAATATAAGGCTAGCGAAAATGTACGAAACACCGTTATCAACTATACCTGAGGTAGAACCCACGGAAGATGGAGAATGCACGCGCGTGTGGGATGAATCTGCGTCGGGCTGGGGCTGGGGCGACGGCGAAGGCTGGGGCTGGGGCCCCATCTGCTGTCCGCGATCACTCTGTGCCTCGTCATCAGTAGGCAATGACGAGGTGGGACCCACCGGGGAGGAAGCAGCTCGGCGTCCAGCCCGGCCACGAATAGCCCGTATCCTATCCATATCTGACTTCATATAGATAAATTACAAAGACATTAACACGTTAAAAACAATAATTTGGCAAAAATCATCATCGGCACAATATATATATATATATATATGAACGGATGTGCAAAAACACATCAATAAACACCAAGTTCTAAAATGTTACTACATTTTTCCCGTGATGTTACAACATTACAAGTCAATCATTTTCAGTTTGCGAATCATCTTCATCACTTTCCTCGTCGTCCTCTTCTTCGTGGGACTCGTCGTCCTCTTCATCTTCTAATTCATCCTCTTCATCAGTAGACTCGGTCACATCATCTCCAACACTTTCCACGTCTTCCGCGTCATCATCTACGACTTCTTCTCCTACAAGAAGTGTTGTTGGAAGAGGAAGATCGTCCTCCTCGTTGTTGACCTCAACAGGGAACAAGACACGTGGTTGGTCGGCTTGAAAGGAGTCTAGCTCACTGTCATATGTCACGGGCAATTTCTTGGACTTGATAGTTGTATACCAATGAGATTTGGGATTGGCGACGTCCTCCGCGTAAAAGACTTGTACAGCTTGACTAGCAAACACAAAGGGCTCGTCTGATGCAAGTCTTGACTTGACATTGACATCTACAATCCCTTGAGAGCTAACACGGATTCCTCTACTGCATGTGACATCGAACCACGTACACTTGAACATTACCAGGCGGTTTTGGGAACCCAGATATGTTAGCTCAACAATCTCATCTAGCTCTCCGTAAAAATCCATGCAATTCTCGGCATAACAGTCGCCGTTGACCAAGACTCCACTGTTTTGGGTTTGTTTTGTTCGGTCATCATCTTTTACGTTAAACCTAAACCCGTTGATGATATAGCCTCCATAACAGGATGTTTGTTTGTTAGGGCCTTCGGCTAGTAATTTCAAGCAGGAGGCCACTGGTCTATCCATTGACTGAACCTATTGTAGATGACGGTAAAAATTAAGGATAAATCAGTATACTAATTGGCCACAGAACTGTATATAACACATAATATAATTTCGTTAAACAATCTTACACGGATTTTGAACCACTGTACAAATTGTGATTTCCGATGAGATTCAAGTCCAGCGGGATCAGTGATTAAAGATTCCGCATCGAACTCACTGCAAACCAATATAGTTGACTCACTTAACACACACTTTCAATTATGTACAGCAATGTAAGTGAATTAAGACTTTAACTTACTCAACGAATGCCGAAACTTCATCGCAATTTAGAAGGGCATATATTGTTGCAGCACTGTACTCTTCATCCGTTAGCCATCGAGTATACGTTCGGCCGAACGGACTCCCTGGCTGCTTGAATATTGACAATTGCCCTTCCAAATTTGTGCTTGCTCCGGGGTCATTTCGGCCTAGTTGATTTAACCTTGTACCAACATCAGGCCCGAAATATTGACTACAAAAGTTTACAAGTTCTTCCATTACGTAAGCCTCCGCAATTGAGCCCTCAACCCGAGCCTTATTACGGACTTTTTTCTTTAAATGGAACATGAACCTAGAAGTTTAGCGAATCGAGTTAGGTGGAATATCAATGATAACAGATGTCGCATTAAGTGTAAACGAACAACTGTAACAATTTAAGGATTACCTCTCGAAGGGATACATCCACCGATATTGCACGGGTCCACCCATCTTAGCTTCATATGCCAAGTGAACAGGCAGATGCTCCATTGAATCAAAGAACGAAGGTGGGAAGATTTTCTCCAGCTTGCAAATCGTCACCACAATGTTCTTCTCAAGCACTTCCATGTTACTCACCCGGATCGTAGAAGAGCATATATCTCGAAAGAAATGAGATAATTCAGTCAAAGTCTCGCAAACAACCCGTGGCAACAGTCCCCGGAAGGCAATAGGAATGAATCTCTCCATGAATACGTGGCAGTCATGACTCTTCATCCCTTGGAACTTGCATTCCGATACATTGCAACAACGAGATATGTTGGACGCAAACCCATCCGGAAGCTTCAAATTCTTAACCCACTGACAGACCTTCTCCACTTGTTTCTTGTCTAGACAGTAAGGTGCTTTCGGAAGTATGGTCCTCCCACTGACTGTCCGAGGATGCAATTCACGGCGTACACCCAACTGTTGTAGATCCCTTCTCGCTTTAAGGTGATCTTTCGATTTGCCCTTGACATTCATCACTGTGTTGAACACATTATCAAAAACGTTCTTCTCAATATGCATCACATCCATGTTGTTTCGGATAACGAGCGTCCTCCAGTAGGCTAACTCCCAGAAGATACAAAATTTTCTCCAGTTGTGCTCTTTCCCGAACCCTGCAATCTTCTGATCCGGCACACCCTTACCGTGTGGTATGTCAGTATCAAGTGCCTCCAGGTGTGAGAGTACTTCTTCACCAGATGGGTAGTCCAGTGTGACAACCTCACGCTCGATTGTCCCGTCAAATTTATCCTTCTGCCTACGAAACTGATGGCCCGGTGGCAAAAGCTTACGGTGACATCCGAACCACGAGGCCTTTCCGCCGTGCTTTAACGTATGACCGGGGTTCACGCCCATACAAGCAGGGCATGCTAGCTTCCCATGTGTGCTCCAGCCACACGTCATTCCCAATGCGGGAAAATCATGTATAGTCCACATCAAAGCAGCCCTCATCTGAAAATTTTGTTTAAGGGATGCATCATATGTTTCGACTCCATGATTCCATAACTGTTTTAACTCATCAATCAACGGCCTTAAATACACATCTATGTCCTTACCGGGGCTCTTCGGCCCTGAAATAAGCAACGACAAGAACATATACGGCTTCTTCATGCACATGCCTGGTGGAAGGTTGTAAGGGACAATAATAACAGGCCAACAGGAGTAAGGCGTGGTAGACTGACCGAAAGGGTTGAACCCATCGGTTGCCAGACCAAGTCTAACATTCCGAACTTCCTGAGCAAAGACTGGATGCCTGCGGTCAAACTCCTTCCACGCCTCTCCATCAGCTGGGTGTGTCAGCACATCGGCATCGTTGCTGCGAGTCTCACGGTGAGCCCTCATATGTTCAGCCATATTGGAGGAGTAGTACATTCTCTGAAGCCGTGGTGTGATCGGGAAATATCGCAATATCTTCCATGCAATGTTTTTCTTCTTCCCTTTGTCCGGTTTGTACCTCGAATGATCACATACTGGACACCGTGACAAATCCTTATTCTCTTTCCAAAATAACACACAATCGTTATTGCACGCATCTATCCGGTCATAGCTCAACCCAAGTTTCCTCATCATCTTCTTCGCGTCATAGTACGACGGCGGTAGCTTTTCACTTTCGGGCAGTATTTCTTTGATTAAGGTAACAAACTCGTTAAAACCTTTCTCACTCAGCCCGTGGTCTGATTTCAACTGTAATAACCTACTAACCGCAGACAGCCGTGTGTGTTTCGGAGCTCCATCCCACAGCGGCTCTTCCGCAGCTCTCAACAACTCATAAAACTGATGAGCCCCCTCGTTCGGCGGTTGTGGACTGTCGTCACCCCAGTCAATATTAGCATGCCCAGCATCCATAATCATATCTCGGTAATCATATCGTGCCTCCTCCCTAACTTCAGTTTGACTAGTCGGGTTGGACGACAATACTATCGTTTTCCCGTGCTGCGTCCACCTTGTGTATCCACCCATAAAACCGTACCGACGAAGATGCCATTTTACTTCAATTCTTTTTCTCCAGTGCAACAACTCACATCTACCGCACGGACACCTTATCTTATCAAGGTCAACATGTGCAGGATGCGCATAAGCGAAGTCGAGAAATTCGTCAACGCGACACTCAAAATCTTCAGCATTCTTCCTTTTCATCCAACTTCGATCGACTGACATGACGACTGAATTATCGTACTGTATACCACCTTCAATTATGACCAGTGATTAGGCATTGCCGATGTAAATATGAATGCATGAATGTTACAACATGTCTACATATTTCCCCTCCACTCTTCAACAGGTAGTGGTCCTATCCCATTCAGAAAAGCACATGTTTATAAAACAGTTTTTAACTCATGCTTAGTCCCATGTCTGGAAAAATTCGGCAGCACCTCCCCGCATTTCTCCAAGTACACGACATCGATTAGGTGTTCTAACATTCATCTAACCTTGCTCAAGAAGGTTTGACGGATGTTAGAAAACCAGATCTGTATGCACCCGGAGAAACACACGAGAACGTGTACCAAATATCCACGACATAGAACACAAAGCATGAGTCAAAACACTGTTTTATAAACAATTAGCTTTTCCAAATTGTCCAAACTGGACATCCAAAGGCTCATTACAAAGCATTACTTTGTAATGAGTACCTTTGAACGGGAACTAAGGGTTTCTATGCATGCATGCATTCAGAAATTGATAACATATGCAAGAATCTTTTCGAAATATAAAAACTACAGAAAGATCGTTATTTAGTCCTAATTACGGTTATTTAGTCCTAATTAGGGTTTAATTGTGCCGAGTAGTGTTGATTAGTCCTAATTAGTGCTAATTAGGCTTAATTGGGTTATGTTAGTGCAAATTACGACTAATTAGGCTAACTATAATCAATATGCGCGTAATTGGGTTCATTTTGGCTAATTTGGGGTAATTACAGCTACTTTGATTTTTATTAAGTTCTTAAGGTTAATTAAAACTAATTAGGCTCGTTAGAGCTAATTAATTAGGGTTAATTGATTTATTAAAATATTTATTTTTTAAATGTCGGACACCGTCGATCAGACGTGGTGTCCGTGTCTGCGCTAACTAACAGGTATCTCAATCCAATTGGGTCCCATCCTCCGTCAACAATCTCAATTCTCAAATGCCGCCCAATGCAATAAAAATTAACAAAAATCACACATTCAATCCAATTGGGTCCCATCCTCCGTCAATAATCTCAATATCTCAAATGCTCAATGCACAATTAACAATCTAAAATCATCAATTAATAATCGCAATTACTTCAAATGCACAGCTAATAACCTAAAATCATCAATTAACAACCTAAAATCACAATTCTCAAATACACAATTAACAACCTAAAATTATCAAACAAATTATCAATGTTCAAATAGGAAAAAATTGTTCAAAATGCACATATCTGATGCGCTTGAATTATTTCAATTTAGGGTTCAATTATATTAGGGCATTCAATTTAGGGTTCAGTTCGATCACGGGCATTCAATTTAGGGTTTAATTAGGGTTCAATTACATCAATTTAGGGTTCAATTAGGGGGTTCTATTGAATCAATTTAGGGTTCGGTTGATTTGGGGCATTTAATTTAGGGTTCAATTTAGGTTTCAGTTGGATTAGGGCATTCAATTTAGGGTTCAATTAGGGGTTAATTTAGGGTTTGATTCGATTAGGGCATTCAATTTTGGGGTTTAATTAGGGTTCAATTACTTCAATTTAGGGTTCAATTAGGGGGTTCTATTGATTCAATTTAAGGTTCGGTTGATTTGGGGCATTCAATTTAGGGTTCAATTAGGGGGGTTCAATTATTTCAATTTAGGGTTCGGTTGGATCTTGGCATTCAATTAGGGGTTCAATTACAATTAATTGGTTCAATTAGGTTGAATCGGGGTTCATTACAATTAATTGGTTAAGTTAGGGTTAATCAGGTTTAATTGGGGTTAATTCGTTAAATTAGGGTTACGTGGGGTTAATTACTGTTAATTAGTTAGTTTAGGTTGAATCGGGGTTCATTACAATTAATTGGTTCAGTTAGGGTTAATCAGGTTTAATTGGGGTTAATTCGTTCAATTAGGGTTACGTGGGGTTAATTACTGTTAATTGGTTAGATTAGGGATAATTACGGTTTGATTAGGAATAATTGGGAACAAATTAAGGATAGTTAGGGTTTATCCGGGCTAATTATGCTTTAATTAGGGTTTAAGGTTAACCGGTTCAAATAGGTTTAATTGGAGCTAATTACGGTTAATTGGTTCAATTAGGGCTAATCAAGGCAAATTAGGGTTTATTGGTTCAATTAGGGTAAATCGGGATTAATTAGGGCTAATTGGTTAGATTAGGTTGAATCGGGGTTCATTACAATTAATTGGTTTAGTTAGGGTTAATTAGGTTTAATTGGGGTTAATTCGTTCAATTAGGGTTATGCGGGGTTAATTACTGTTAATTGGTTAGATTAGGGATAATTACGGTTTGATTAGGGTTAATTTGGTTCAATTAGGGTTACTTGGGAACAAATTAGGGATAATTAGGGTTTAATCGTTACAATTACATTACAACAAATTAAATACAATACAATACACTACAAAAAATTAAATTTAATTACATTACAACAAATTAAATTCAATTACATTATAGCAAATCAAATACAATTACATTACAATAGATTAAATACAATTACATTATAATAATAGATTTAATGCGATAAATAATTTCTAGCATACAATTACATTATAACAACAGATTAATTTCTAACATACAATTACATTATAACAACAGATTAATTCAATATGATAAATCATTTCTAACCGGGAAAAAAAGTGAGTTCAGGCAGTGGTGGTGCGAGGCGGATGACGACAGTGGCGCACGGAAGGCAGCGGCAGAGGGTGGTGGTGCGGCGGAGGGGGAGGACTGTGGCGATGGTGGTGCGACTGTGAGGTGGCTGTGGCAGTAGTGGGGTAGTTGCGGGGTGGCGAGGTGGCAATGGGGACGGCAGATCTGAGGGGAGAGGGAAGGGCGGTGTGGTGGTGGCGGGGGGGCCTGTCGCCGGCGCGGGGGGGCCTGTCGCCGGCGTGGGGGGTTG
Organism: Escallonia herrerae; assembly: GCA_033070095.1. NCBI lineage: Eukaryota > Viridiplantae > Streptophyta > Magnoliopsida > Escalloniales > Escalloniaceae > Escallonia > Escallonia herrerae. The sequence goes on along the minus strand of JAVXUP010001897.1, from coordinate 60,297 downwards.
GTTGGGAGGGACGGAGGCGGGGGCCTGTCGCCAGCGTGGGGGCTGGTGGGGAGGGACGGAGGCGGGGGCCTGTCGCCGGCGTGAGGGGCTAGTGGGGAGGAGAGACGGGGGAGAGAGAGAGAGAGAAATCTGGGTATTTAAGAACACATTTAGCTGCGGACATGTTCCATCGCTAAAGATCCGTTGGTAAAACCATTTAGCGACGGTTTATACCGTCGTTAAAAGACCGTCGTTAAACGTCCGTCGGGAATAGTTTTACTGACGGATTAATCCGTCGGTAAAATATTTTTTTGGACAACGTTTTTACCCACGGAAATTCCGTCGCTGAAAACACCTTTAGCGACGGAACGACTTCCGTCGCTAAAACCCTTTTTTCTTGTAGTGTCCTAATTCGAATTTAACTGTATGCCAGCGGCTCAATGAGCTGCTATAGTATTTTTACAATAATTAATTTATTTTTCATTTACATAATGTCCAATGTATGGGAGCGTACATTGACCGTTGCTAAAGGTATATAATTGTTTTTCATTATTTTTATTTGTATGAATTAAAAACTAGATTAAGGGCCTACAAAAGAAATCATCCAAGCTGTAACAAAGTAATGTATCACTTAACAAGCCATAAAAATATTAAAGTCATACACCCTAAAATGTCATTGCATAAAATATCGAATAGTCACGAACAAAAGGAAGGGAGGCCAAAAACAAAAACTTGTTTTGGACAAAATTTCTAGGACAAGGCCTACATATATAGCTGTTTCAAAAGATAAGACGTAACGCAATTTGCAACATCAAGCGCTCCCATTGCTCGATCTATTTGCATTTGCCTGGGAGATAATCAAGCTAGCGTTAGTGCGCGATTCAGTTGACTCCCATGAAGTTTGTTCAACTTAGTCAGTAAAAATGAAAACAATAAGTTGCTCAAGCTTTATTGGCTTTGAGTCTTAGGACTCAGAGCCAATATAGAAGCATCTAAACATGCTCGATCTCTAGAAACAGGTTATGTTAACACCAAATTAATCTTTAATGACATGATAAATTCAGCTCTGCTACAATTGCATGCATTAATTAACTAATGTTATCCCCAGATATCATGCAGGCCAGGTTGTTTGCTGTAATCGCGATGAAGTTAGCATAAAGCTTCTACCTCCACTTGTCGTTTCACATCAAAAGGCTCACCCAATGTTTTCTAAACAAGCTTGTGGCCGAGAGACTAGTCTCACCCAGTGTTATCTAACCGATTTTCTAATTACCATGACCTTGTTGATACCCAAATGTATAGGTTTCAACAGTTATCTTCTCATGCAGCAAAGTCAATCTAAAAGATAATTATACTACTACTGGACACCGAAGTCAATCTAAAAGATAGATGAATAATGTCATGCATGCTGTGATCCCTCAATCATTCTTTTGATTGTGTACCTGAGAACTAGAACCAGTGGTTGTAGAACGGTTCCGTATGTCGATCAAGTGCTTCTTGCATTTTTGCCATTTGTGCCTTCATTTCATTCATTTCACAGGATTAGGAAACACAATTTATTATGTATAAACACCAAAATATGCAAATAAGCATCTTGTCGAGCATGATATCAACAATTACTAGTGATGAAAGGTTGGATGTGCTAAGTTAAAGAGTTGGTAGGGTATTTGGTCACCAATGTGGCTGAATGGAGAATCTTTGTTTTGATCTCCCCTCTGCTTTCTTATAGCTTAAGCAAAGAGAACCAAAACTTCAACAGCAATTTGTTCAAAGACAGGCTAATCTGGAATGGATGACATATAGTATAAATTCAGAAAGAATTAGACGTGTGTAATTTGAAATTCAAGAGGAAAACCTTAACAGTTAACTAGTCACACTCTTATACCAAATACCAGATATTCAACTCTCTGCGCATTATTGTGATTGCAATCATAAGCAACATCTGAGTTTTTGGTACATTTATGAGCGCCATTATTTTTCGGCTATGCTCATAAGCATAGAGAACCTATAACAACTTGGATGGCTAGATTAACTCGCCTCAATTTCCAATAGCCGATGCCCGTAATATCCTCCTCAAGGATGAATCGTCTGAAACAATTGACACACTGGTAGAAAAATTATTTCCATAATTTACCATACACTTGCCTGCAATTATAAAGCCTATTAAGGACTCAACAATGCCAATGAACAAAGAAAAAAGCCTGACTGACTGAAAACTAGTCACATGCTACCATGATAATTAGCTGCCTAGGTAACTATTCATGGAGAGAGAGATTACTTCTTAGGCTACGTAATTCTTCTTTAGCATGCTTTTTGAAGGGATACAGTATTGATTCTCATCTCTACATGATGTTTAGTGAAAATGCATATGACAAGAATAATAATTTATATATATATATATATATATATATATATATATATATATATATAAAGCTAAAGCCTTCGTTTATAATCGCGACACGTAGGATTTTAGTCTATTATAATCACGACACCTAGGATTATTAGAACTCCTATCTTTGCGCCACGTAGGATTTTTTAGAAATTTTCTCCCTGCATGTGGTAGTCTCCCAGAACAATTGGTCTCTTCATATAATATCCAACATGTGGTAGTCCCTCAACTAAATTGGTCTCTTCATTTAGAGTTCAACTTTTTTTAAATTGAATATAGATATTTTAAGAATCCTATTTATTTTTTTATCCTTTTCCTTTTATACTCTACTTAACTATTTTCAACGATTTAGTATCAAAAAATTCGTAGGTATAATTGACCCGATATTTGTAAACTTTGTAAAACTAATAAACCAATTATAAACCTTCTAAAACTCTACCTAATCAATATACTTATATATTAAGCCTTAATTTTGATTATGAACACCTCAAAAACACTTTGAAATAACAAAATAAAATCCCAAAAATGTAAAGTACGAAATCATCCCCAACTTACTAACACTTTATTATTAAAAACTTTGTAAGTATTATTTACCCAATTTTTTTAAATCTTATAAAACTAGCAAACCAATTCTACATCTTTTTTAAAAACTCTTACGACCCATATAGATTTACATATTATTATAACTTCAATTTGGATTATTAGAACTCTTATCTTTGCGCCACGTAAGATTTTTTAGAAATCTTCTCCTTGCACGCGGTAGTCTCCCAGCTCAATTGGTCTCTTCATTTAGTATCCAACATGTGCTAGTCCTTGAACTTAATTAGTTTCTTCATTTAGAGTCCAATTTTTTTTTAAATTTGATATAGATATTTTAAGAATCTTATTTGTTTTTGTATCCTTTTCCTTTTCTACTCTACTTAACTATTTGCTACGATTTAATATCGAAACATTCGTAAGTATAATTGACCCGATATTTGTAAACTTTGTAAAACTAATAAACCAATTATAAACCTTCTAAAACTCTACTTAATCAATATACTTATATATTAAGCCTTAATTTTGATTTTGAACACCTCAAAAACACTTTGAAATAACAAAATAAAATCCCAAAATGTAAAGTTAGAAATCATCCCCAATTTACTAACACTTTATTATGATTCTATTATTAAAAATTTTGCAAGTATTATTTACACGATTTTTTTTAAATCTTATAAAACTAGCAAACCAATTCTACATCTTTTTTAAAAACTCTTACGACCCATATAGATTATATATTATAACTTCAGTTTTGATTATTTGAACTCCTATCTTTGCGCCACGTAAGATTTTTTTAAAAATCTTCTCCGTGCATGTGGTAGTCTCCCAACTCAATTGTTCTCTTCATTTAGTATCCAACATGTGGTAGTCCCTCAACTTAATTGGTTTCTTCATTTAGAGTCCTACTTTTTTTAGATTGGATATAGATTTTTTAAGAATCCTATTTGTTTTTGTATCATTTTCCTTTTCTACTCTACTTAACTATTTGCTATGATTTAGTATCAAAAAATTCGTAGGTATAATTGACCCGATATTTGTAAACTTTGAAAAACTAATAAACCAATTATGAACCTTCTAAAACTCTACCTAATCAATATACTTATATATTAAGCCTTAATTTTGATTATGAACACCTCAAAAACACTTTGAAATAACAAAATAAAATCTCAAAAATGTAAAGTACGAAATCATCCCCAACTTACTAACACTTTATTATGATTCTATTATTAATAACTTTGTAAGTATTATTTACCCGTTTTTTTTAAATCTTATAAAACTAGTAGACCAATTCTACATCTTTTTTAAAAACTCTTACGACCCATATAGATTTACATATTATTATAACTTCAATTTGGTTTATTAGAACTCTTATCTTTGCGTCACGTAAGATTTTTTAGGAATCTTCTCCTTGCATTCGGTAGTCTCCCAGCTCAATTGGTCTCTTCATTTAGCATCCAACATGTGGTAGTCCTTCAACTTAATTAGTTTCATATTTAGCGTCCAATCTTTTTGTAAAATGGATATAGATATTTTAAGAATCCTATTTGTTTTGTATCCTTTTCCTTTTCTACTCTACTTAACTATTTGCTACGATTTAATATCAAAAAATTCGTAAGTATAATTGACCCGATATTTGTAAACTTTGTAAAACTAATAAACCAATTATAAATCTCCTAAAACTCTACCCAATCAATTTACTTATATATTAAGCCTTAATTTTGATTATGAGCACCTCAAAAAACACTTTGAAATAACAAAATAAAATCCCAAAAATGTAAAGTACAAAATCATCCCCAATTTACTAACACTTTATTATGATTCTATTATTAAAAACTTTGTAAGTATTATTTACCCGATTTTTGTAAATCTTATAAAACTAGCAAACCAATTCTACATCTTTTTAAAACTCTTACGACCCATATAGATTTAATGATTATTAACATCTTGAGAAAGAACTTAAAATAAATAAAATAAAATCTCGCAAATATAAACAACAAAAATCATGTATGGAAATTAATGATTAATATTTTACAAGCTAAAAAGTAAGCTTTTCTTGGCACAATTTTTCCTTTTTTACACCTTTTAGTTATGCAAAACATCATCCTATCTTTTTTGGTGTTTCTTTTTTTTTCCTTTAATTATTAATATTTAGTATATTTTTTATTAAAATTTGTAGGTAATTTGTCCAATTTTGTAATCGTTAATTGCTATAATTGCGACACATAGGATTTTAGTCTTTTATAATCGCAACACGGAGGATTTTTAGAACTCCTACTTTGCGCCATGTAAGATTTGTTTAGGAATCTTCTTCTTTTGTCACATATGCTTCAACTTTACATGTGATAGTCTCCCAACTCAATTGGTGTCTCCATTTAGTGTCCAACTTGTGGTAGTCGCCCAATTTAATTGGTCTCTTCATTTAGAGTCCAACTTTTTAAAATTGGATATAGATATTTTAAGAATCCTATTTCTTTTTGTGTCCTTTTCCTTTTCTACTCTACTTAACTTTTTGCTATGATTTAATATTAAAAAATTCGTATGTATAATTGACGTGATTTTTGTAAAATATGTAAAACTAAGAAACCAATTATAAACCCTCTAAAACTCAATCTAATCAATTTACTTATATATTAGGCCTTAGTTTTGATTATGAACACCCCAAAAACACTTCAAAATAACAAAATAAAATCTCAAAAATATAAAGTACGAAATCATCCCTTACTTACTAACTCTTTATTATGATTCTATGATTAAAAACTTTGTAAGTATCATTTACCCAATTTTGTAAATCTTATAAAACTAGCAAACCAATTCTACATCTTTTTTTAAAACTCTTCATGACCCATAGATTTACATATTAGAACTTCAATTTTGATTATTAACATCTTAAAAAAACTTAAAATAAACAAAATAAAATCTCACAAATATAAACAATGAAAATAACTCTTCATGACCCATAGATTTACATATTAGAACTTCAATTTTGACTATTAACATCTTAAAAAAACTTAAAATAAACAAAATAAAATCTCACAAATATTCAAACCAAAAAGTATGCTTTTCTTAGCGTAGTTTTTCTTTTTTTTTTTTACCCCTTTTAGTTATGCAAAACATTGTCCTATTTATTTTGGTATTTCTTTTCTTTTTTTACCTTTACTTACTAATATTTAGTATAATTTTTTATTGAAATTTGTAGGTAATTTTTGTCCAATTTTTGTAATCACTGGAAAATCAATTCTAAAACTCTATCTAATTTAGATATACACATATTAGACCATAAATTTGAACATTAATAGAGAGTTTGCGCTTTTTTTTTTACCTTTTATGATTTTCAATATAGAGGACTGTAATTTGTATATAATTTAATGATAATAATCAGGTATATTATAATTGTCTGTAAAAGTGAATGTTGATCAATGATGTGAATCATAAAGTGGAAAAAGAGAAGATGTCTACATCTATTTAGATGGAGAAAATAAAATTAGTGCTAACATACTTGAAATAAACTAGGGTATGATTTGATATGGAGTAATTTATTATTTATTGCATGCTTTATTTATAGAATACTTTATTATGTACCTTCAACATTAATGTTGGCAATAATTTCGAGTACAAAAAGGATATTAAACTATTACAAAATTATATGCAAATGTAATTTAACTATAATTTTTTACTTATGTCTCACCCACCAAATTTCACAAGTCTCAATTCAAAGCCACTAAAAATTCATAAGAAATAAATTATTTTTTTGTAGTTTTTTGTACATGTGTAAGTATGATATAAGCTAGGCATCTCTGCATTTCTCTTAATCCAATCACATAATAAAATAGTATTTTTAAATACATGTTAACTTTGTTTTCTCCATTTGGATGTGAATAGCCTCACCAACAACGTATTAAGCCATTCTGATATGACTATGCAAATAATATTCACTAGATTCTAATACATAACAAATAAAAGAGGATATAAAGAACTAAAAAATTATCATGTTAGTGAAAACTAGATACTTTACCTTGACAATCTTTCTAAAAATATTGATATTATATATTAGCATAGTGATGTACCAAAATAAAAATACAATTTGTCGTCAATATGATTCTAATCATCTTAAGTAGTGGATTGATTTATTTATGATATTTATATACGTGAGTCATTTTGAGTATTATGTTTTACCATGTATATAAGCATTATCTCAATGGGAGTCATTCTATTTGTTATTTTTCTAATTTGAAATACAATCAATTATGATATAAATATGATTGACGAGAAAATCAAATTTGCATCTTAATCTGACTCGATTATATCTCAACCCGTGCATTTGTATGGGTCCATTAGCTAGTACTCTTAACAGTCCAAATCAAGGGAGTGACATGGAGGAGCGGTACGCGACAAAAGCATTTAATGAGGATAAATCTCAGCTAAAGAAAGCAGTTGGGCTAAACAGCAGAACTTTGGGCATGTTTTTTGAATGCTGTTCTCCACTAATCTTTCAAAGACGTGTATAATATGTATATATGTTGTGGGGATAATAGGAAGAAGGGCGCCCAGCTACCACCATTACCAAAAAATAATACCATTCAGACGTGTAGCATTGCACCTTACTGCTACTGCCATATCTACTTCCATCGTCTTGGTAGCATCATTACTACAACTAGCTAAGTAACCCGAGCTAGCTCGGGTTAGTTTATAAAATACAGTATACTATAAGGTCTTAAAGAGTGTATTATTGTGTACTACATACTGTGAGACAAAAAAAAATAACACGATTTAAAAAAATTCTTATTTTGCTATAAAGAATAAATAACGACACAATAGGGCAGTTAGATTGGCTTATTACTTGTCAATTAATGTTTTAAATGAATATTAACTTAACACTTATAATTATAGTAGTAGAATAGTCATGCTGGTGGCATATAAAGCTAAATAACGAATAGAATTTTAGTTGAAATTAAAAAGTGGTCAGGTTATAACCTATCCATTTTAAATTGTAGATGTTATATACGAGTATAACTCTTTAACTTCTAAAGTTTTTTATGTGGTACATATTTTCCGAAGGTTATTATAATAATTAAGTATAAATCTATATGGAATAAAATTGTATTTCAAATTTAATAGGATTTATGTATAAACCTTATTACTTTCAAATAAGTTATTATTGTCTGCAAAAATAATTATGATAGAACGACCACATAATATATATGTGTGTGTGTGTGTGTGTGTACGTGTGTGTTGTGTGTTTCTTTAATTCTTATAAGATGCTAGTAATGATAAAATTAAATTAATGAATATAGTGTGTCATTGTTTTGAAGTGTTGGAATTATTTCTACATCTTCAATGATATGTTGTCAAGTTATAGTTTTTATACCTACTAAGTGCACTCATATTTTTTTTTCATGAAAATTTAATTAAGTATAAATAAAAAAGTCATTTCATATATCGTAAAGTCCTATGCAAAAAGGAATCAGTTAACCGTTTGTTTTGTATAATTACATAGATATTTTTTTACATCCTAAAGGTTTTAAGTGTTCTTAAATATAGTAATTAAGAATTATTTGGTTTAATTGTAACTTTTTTTTCTAATACATACGTGATTTGTTTTCAAAATCTCATATATGCGATGTAATCACTTTGATTAACTATAACGCGATTTTTTTTCTTCTAAATCTCACATGTGATTTTTTGTTTTCAGGATACATGATTTTTTTTTTATCATCATATGAGAGTTTTAAAGGCACAATAGTCAATATTAAATCATAATAAATTAGTATATATTTTCTTAGAATTAGTTCCCAAATTATATAAGGCTTTCTAATATAGCCCTCACATAGTTCTTGCAAAACTAAATAAACTTTAAAATATGGATCACATCCAAAATAATGTTTGCATACTTTTAGATACACTAACATGTTTAGTAGAAACTACTAAACATGAATCAAATCCGAATCAAATTGTCACGCTATAGGACAGAGGAAAAACTACTCACCCACAATAAACATAAGTAGACCCACATGAAGCTCAATCCAGAAACAACCCTAAACCAGACCCCCCGCCCTGCCCCGCGAACAGAATGCCCAGAAAACCCCACAAAAACAGATCTCTTCCCCCCTTCCCTCCCCGGGTCCTGAATCCCCCCTCCCCACTTCTTCCCAACAGAACGCACCCCCCTCCCCTACTGAGACCCTATCCCCCCACCCCACCCTCCCAAGACCCCACGGAGTCCCAAGAACAACCCAAAACTAAACTATACCCCAAGCCCTCCTGTTACAACTACTGAAAACACAACCAACCACTAACCCATATCTCCACCATTGAAATTTGGAAACAATAAGAATGGAATTTAAACAGCTGAAGGAACATTAAGAAAAGACAGTCAAAAAACACTGCTGAGATTCCGATCTCCGCCGCTGAGATTCCAGTCACCGTCGGTGAGGTCCCGGTCACGTCCAGCGAATGACGAACGGTGGAAAATTAGATGATCAAGACAGATCTACTCAAATCTATCCAGATCGTCCAAGATCGCAGACTTACCTTAACATCGCCTTCTCCGATCCAATCTGGTAAGACACACCTTGCAACCGTCCTCTCACCGCTTGTGCTGCTGGCCACCAACGGAACTCGCCGTAAAGTAAACCACCACACAAGATGGAAAAGATGAACCTACAGACTAAACGCCAGCATGGCTGCCGCCCCACACGCTCAGAAGCACTGTGGGGCGGCCATGGTGAGTTTCTGTAGAGGTGGGTTTTGGAGAGAAGCCAAAGAGTTTAATTTTAGAGAGAGAAAGTTTACTTTTTTTTTCCTAAAAGCTCTTTCTTATATATGTATATATATATATATATATATATATATATATATATATATATATCAAATAATCATAATAATTAAAATTATTTTCACTTTTGCATGAGTTTCCTACCTCTTTTAATAACAAAGTAATCACTAAATGTGTTGATGTTTTTATTAATAATATTAACCAAGGAGAGTATGAAAGTTATATTATATAAAACAAAAATATATCTATATATTATTATTATATACATATATATATATATATACATATATATATATATATATGTATAATTATCATAAAATAAGAGGAGAGATATTAATTTTGTTAGAGAGAGAGAGATTTATTTGTTTTTAAGCAGGACATGCTAAAGTGGAAGAGAGAGAAAATACATTTTTTATTGGTTAAATGTCAAATGACATAAAGAGAGTAGGAAAGAGAATGTTACATTCTCTTAGCTTTGGCTTTTACACAGGCGCACACACGCACATCTTATAATTTAATCTTGAAAAGAATTCCAAATCAGGTGTAAGAAGCTTAAATGGTTAGTGCATTAGACCAAAAGCTCATGAAAATGTTTAAGAATAAATGTTCCTTAAAGTTATTTTTAGTAATCTCAAAGAGCAAATATTGCTCAACCTTAAATATCTCGGAAGTTCTAAAGCTTCTTTCTTTTACTGCAATAAAATAGATAGCAATAAAAATAGAGTTAATGACATAATGCCTTAACATGTGAAATCATTGAAAAGTATCCTAAAGACAACATATTAAGAAATAGTTCTTTTAGGCCACGTCCAATGGCGGTTTGAAGAACTTGATTACTTATGCTCTTAAAAAAATTAACCAAAATATTATTGATACAATGGACTGAAGGTATAAAAATTGACCAAGATGTCCATGAATTAATTCTTAAAATTTGCAAGCATTTGATATTTGATACTATCATTTAAGCCCTCCGTCTATCTTCTCATTTTTCTTTCAACTAATGGAGTTCATTATTCTCCTTTCTTAAATCAATCCAGATTAGTGCATTTTGTAAACCCGATACCTTTTTTAATTCAATAAAATTAATCCATAAAAGCAGGCAATAAAACAGATATAAGTACAGATCTTGGATTGATAGATTACAAATTTTATGAGAAGAATCTTTACAAACACTTCATTACTTGTTCTTTAGTGCCTTTTAACAACGATAGTCAAATATGAAGGATTTAAAGTAACAAACAAAGAAAGGTAAGCAAAATACGAGTCAAATTATTTAAGTGTTGTAGTTTTATCATTTTATAATTGGCTCTAGTTTATGCTTACTAAGCATGCATTTAATTTCAACTGATGAAGTAAATTATTCTTTCTCTCTCTTGGAAACAATTTAGTGTCTTTGTCAACCCAGAAATAGTTTTTGTTATATCTGACTGTGTTTCTGCTATCCCTCTTTCAGGGGTATGTGGCTTAACATTAGGCACAAATTTTTTGTAGTACCATTTTACTTTTTTTTTTTCCAATCTAGAGAATTGACATTTGCACTTTACCTTTTACCATCTAAATGTTGCCTTTCTAATTCCATGCTAATTGACTTTTTTTACTTGAGATGATTTCATGTTATGTAACAAAATGTGACAGAAACAAACTAGTACTCCCTCCGTCCCAAAAAATAATTGATCATATTTTCTTTGTGGGCCGTTCCAAAAAAATTGATCAATTTTCAAATTAAGAAAGATTTTGTAGGTTTTTTTTCCATGTTTACCCTATTTTTATACTTTTTTATTCAATATAGCATATACATTCCTCTAGCATGACTATTTCAACACATTTTTTTATTCTTTTTGATTTATTGGCCCTTATTTGCTAGCTGCTAAAGATTTTATATTAGTGATGACAAGGGATAAAGATTGATGATAGTACAGATATTGAGTAATTACATACAAAACCTTATAGTTAGAGTGTAAATTGAGTAAATAATAGTCACAGTACCTTAGAACATGTATATTTTTGTCTAGAATATTCTAATACTACTTTACACCTATTATGCCCATAAAGGCTTTACAATTTATAGATTGAACGTATTGAATTAAACTAAGGCCCTATTTGTTTCACTAAAAATACTTCACGGAAAACGCTTTCCAAAATATGCTTTTCGAAAAATAGCATTTCCTGAAAACATTTTCAAGAATTTTATTTTTGTTGTTTGGGTGTCGTGTAATAGTACAAATATTTATACAAAAAAGGATGTGTTTTTCACTGTTTGGGCATTATTGTGTGTGTGGGTAGGTGGGAGGGGGGGGGTGTGGGTGGGTGTTATGTGAGGCGCATGTGTGTGCTGGTGTATGTGTGTGTAGGGGGTGGGGGTGGCGGGCATGTGTTTGGGGGGGGGGGCATTTGTGTGTGTGTGCGTGTGTGGGCAGGCGGGCGGGCGGGCGTGGGTGTGTCTGTGGGTGGGCGGGTAGGCGTGGGTGGGTGAGGGGGCATGTGTGTGTGTGTCGGTGTATGTGCGTGCGCACGAGCACGCGTGTGTCGGGGTGTGTGTGTGTGTGTGTGTGTGTGAACGCGCGTGCGTGCGTGTGTGTTTTGCAGTGTGTGCATGCGTGTGTGAGTGTGTGGGCGTGTGTGTTTAGTGGTCCAGAAAATGACTTTCGGAATTTTAATCAGTAAGTGGTTTTTCGGCATTTTGTTCCTCAAAATAAGTGTGATTGGAAATCATTTTCCATTGAAAAATCTTATGCATGCACCAAACACCGGAAAATGAGGAAAACATTTTCCGGAAAATGATTTCCAGGCACCAAATACTGGAAAATACAGAAATTTTTTTTGGAAAACTATTTCTGTGAAACAAACAAGGCCTAAGGTTTTGAAACTTTTAGCTAATTTTATTTATATTGATAACTGGCATAATAGCTTTTGAAGGAAAAGAAGTAATAAATAAAGCCCGCCAAATCCAATAGCAAAAAAATACTCCTCCGTTGATGCAAGTTTATAACTTCATCATCATGGGTCTTTGCGGTATTTATCTTTTCCACATTGTATAGGGTACATAAGAAAATGCTCAGTAAGTATGGTGTGTTAGGAAATGATTTTCGAAAAGTACTTTTTTTTTCTAAGCAAGCTATTCGAAGCATAAGTGTATAGCAAAAAAATAATAAAAAATTATAGTCGTGGACAAATGCTTCTTAAAATGTGTGCAAATTGAATAGAGAGCGTTTTACTAAAGGGTTTGCACATAGCTATGCAAATAGAATGGACATCTCTTTGTCAATGTAACCTACTAAATCTTGACATCTAGTTTAAAACTAATACATGAGGCTATAATCTTGGTTCAAATTCTTTGCTACCGGGTAAAGGATGCTTCTTCTTTACAGAGGGCTTAGTTGATCCATGATTTTTATTTGGGATAATTACAACATTGTCCCCGAGGTTAGGGTGAAATTACAGTCAAGTATGCAAGTTTCAAAAAGTATCAGCCGTGTCCTTCCGTCGTTGATTCGTTAAAAAATTGTATATTTTACTGATGACATCCATTATGTATTTTTAAAATACAATTTCTACACTTATTACATATTTAATCCTTATTTTATTTCTAAGTGTATGAAACCCTAAAACTTTCTCTCTCTCTCTAACTCCCCCTCACCCTGCTGTTGTTGCCCCACCCTTCCCCCCGATTGCCCCCCCCTTTGCCCTCCTCCCACCCCGTCGCTGCCCCTCACCCTCCCCCACCTCGTCGCTGCCCCTAATCTTCTCCCCCACCCTGTCGTCACCCTCACCCTGCCCCACCCTCCCTTCATCCTGTCGCCTCCCCTACCTTCTCCTTCAGTCCGTCGATGTCCCCACTCTCCACTCCCCCCTCACCCCGTCACTGCCCCTCCTCCCCCACCATGTCGCTGTCCTCCCCCTACCCCACTACCGTTCCCACCCTCCCTCTACCCAACTACTGCCCCACCCTCTCCCCACCCAGCCGTGACATGACTAACAGATTTCGACCGTGGCAACGGCTGTGACAATTGTGACTGTAATTATTCGGCCATGAAATGATTGTTTGATTCAATTTGTAGATTTAATTTAAAAAGACTATAAGTAATTGGTTGTGGTGGGTTTTGGCCTTGGTCAGTGGATTTTGGCTTTGGTGGATAGTGGCGATTGTGGCCGTGGTGGATTTTTGGTTTGGTGGATGGTGGTAATTGTTGCCGTGTTGGAGATGATGGTGATGGGAAGGACTTGTTGCAGATGGTTGGTGGTATTGTGATGATGCAAAGGTGATGCCGTGGTGGTATTGAGGTGGTGATTGTGGTTGGAGTCACAACCGGAAAGAGATAGACTGGGGAAGAGATAAACGAATGGCATTTGAAAAATTAGATTCATAAGTCATGGGCAATTTGGTCTTTTCGATCCAAACCATTATGTATTTCAGTACTCTGTTCGGTCAACGGACATAAATGTAATTTGTCCTAACTAATTGATACACTTGTAATTTCACCTTATTATTAGAGTAATTACCCCTTTTTGTTTTCACCTTTCCCTCACGGTACTACTTTGCTATCGATCACTGAAATGGGCAATAAATATTTTTCAAGAGATTTCAACCATCCCTATCTTTTTTTAGCATTCCGAAAAAAGAACCCGAATATCGAGGTTTTTTCTTAGACAAAAATTGAGAATGAACTCCTCACCAATGAGTTGGAATAAACTATGATTTACCCATTCAAAGCAATTTACGAGATTGAAAAGGAAGGGTTTTCAAGTTCTAAGAATGTTTAAAGGAAGAACACTTTAACCGGTATTAAATACTAGGACTTTGCAATATTTGATTGATAACAATTCTATACATTTCAACTAATAAGTTATCAAATGAGTCGTAACAATTTTCAAAAGAAATTAGTAAGTTCATTGAGATAATTGTTGATAGGAATATACCCCAGTCTTGTAAATAATTTGTGTTTATGTGTGGTGTAATTAGAAGAAATCTCTTGATTCTTATTTCTTTTTAGTGGCGATTCATAAATATATGAGTCCGCTATATACACAATTTAGGTATTAATTACTAAAGGTGTTTATGTTAAGACTTGTAGATTAGGAGACAATTTTTTTAAGGTTTGCAAATAGTAAAAGGAGTGTCTTGGCCATAGGACATGCTCAAACAAACTATTTTTCACCATAACATTACATGGGTAAAGCTGCACCAGTAACCACGTATGCACGTAAAGTTTGAGATGCCATGAAACAACAAAAAAAGGAATGAAAAGACAAAATGGAGTTTCATTATTATTATTATTATTGTAATAGAACTTATAACTGTTATTATGTCTTTCGAGCGAGTCTATATAAACTTGTTAAAAGATACTTGTGATAAAAGGTTTATAAGGACAACTTTTAAACTAAGCAACAACAATCTTTTGAAAAGGAAATTACCAAAACTATCTCAAACCGTCATGTTCGCGACCTTCATGGGCATCAACTGGGTAGCAGATATCGATGTTATCACTTAATGAGTTAGTGAGGTGGTAAGGGATAGGATGCTTCCACCTCTAATATGTCATTTCGCCTACTTAATTAGAAGGTTAACATTAATCACTAAATTATATTTTAAGAGACAAAAACGAGTGAAAAAAAGCATAAAAGAGAGTTGAATTAAAATCCACTGCATAGTTGTTGACTTTAAAATTCAAGTTTTATTATTTTGATGATTCCAAGATTATTGCTTCTAACATTAATCTAATAATGGTATTAAGAATAATTTAAGGATCTCTGCTAATCAAACAGAACGTGGAATATTCCTTGGTCAAAGTTTGGATTTGGAAGTGGACTTGGACATGGACCTAGATCTGGAATTGTATATCTCTTTGTTTGTAATTAATTTTTTAAGCTAAGACTTTCTTAAAAATCTTCCAGAAAACAAGTAAAGAACAAACCAAGAAGTACTCATGTGGAAAGACTTTTCGTTTGAAGGAAAATGTCTTTCATTCGAATCGATCCTTCAGTCTCTTTTAATCCAGTTTTGAAAAACATTTTCAGTCGAAGCAAAACTTTCCATTCGAAGCAAACATTTTTTATCAAAGTAAAAGTTTTCATTCGAAGCGAAACATTTCCAGTCAAAGCAAAACTTTTCATTTGAAGCAAACATTTTTAATTGAAGCAAAAGTTTTCATTCGAAGCAAACACTTTTGATTTGAATCAAAAGGAGTTTCCATTCGACTCAATCCTTCAGTAGCGCTAAACTATCTCAGCCCTATCATTTGATTCGAATGAATCTAGGATTCATTTGACCAAATTCTTCACAGATGTTTTGAAACTATTTCATTCGAATGAATTTGTTCTTTCATTCGAATAAATCTTTGTGTCATTCCTTTATCTACTTTTCAACGGTCATATTCTCTTCAAGTATAAAAAGGGACTCTTAGAGAATTTACTATCAACTTTTTCAATCTCTGAAAAATCTCTCTTACACTTCTCAAAAAGACTCTCTCATCTTATTCACACTTTAATTTACTATTCCTTGAGCGAGTTCGTCTTTGAGATATTGAATATGAAGCTTCTTGGTTCAATTCTTGAAAGGTTTCAGATCTTTCTACCTAAGAAAGCTTAGCTTTGCTGTATTCATTGTAATATCTACTCATAAATGAGTGTGTATTGTATTCCAATTGTAATTCTCTTTTCACTTGTAATTGTTGAAAACCTTGAAAGGTTTCGGATATGTATGTGGTTTGAGCTAGCACCCGAAGCTAGCTGTTTAGTGAAAGGCTCGAGTAGGTCTTCCTTGTGTGGAGTGTTCGGGGACTGGACGTAGGTAGGTGGGGCTGAACCAGTATAAATCCTTGTGTCAATTTATATTTACTGTTTCTGTTATTACTTTAGAAGTCAAGTTTTAAATTTCAGCTTAGAGTTGTAAACACCTATTCACCCCCCCCCCCTTTAGGTGTATTTAGGGACCTACAAGTGATATCCGAGCCGTGTACTCTGTTAATTTCTTTTTGACTTAACAGTTAAGAGCTAAAGATCTTAATATGGAATAAGGGTCAACAACTACTCGACCACCCTTGTTGAAGAACGACAATTACAGCTATTGGAAAAATCGGATAAGGAATTTCTTGAGGTAAGATACTCATGTATCGTACATTGTAGAAAATGGCCCGATTATTCCAAGAAGGATGGCTCAGATGAAACCAAGGTCCCAAGGGAATTCTTGAAATGGACGCTCATGAGACACATCTCTTCCCCATAGACGACAGAGTAAAGAATATTATCAGCCGTGGCCTCAACATAAATGAGTATCATCGAGTCTCAGCATGTGAAACAGCTAGAGAGATATGGAGACTACTGGAGGTTACTCATGAAGGTACCAATCAGGTAAAAGAAACTAAGATTAACATACTAGTCCAGTAGTATGAGGCCTTCAAGATGAAGGAAAACGAGTCCATAAATGAGATGTATTATAGATTTACTCTCATTATAAATAGACTCAAGCTCTTGAAAAAAACATATCCAGAAAAGGAGATCGTTAGAAAAATCCTAGGTCTCCTCCCAAGAGATGGGAGGCCAAAGTCACAGCCATTCAAGAAGCCAAAAATCTGAATGTGCTGAAGTTGGAAGAGTTGGTGGGATCGCTAATGACCCATGAAATCACGATGAAGAAGAAACCAGTTCGAAGAAGAAGGATCTAGCTCTCAAAGCTAAGGCCTCTCATGAACCTGTAGAGAGAAGCGATAATTCTGATCCAGACATGGCAATCATCGCTCGTAAGTTCAAGAAGTTCTTTACGAACCGACAAGATGGAAAGATCAGAAGGAGTCTTTCAACCCAATCACAATAAAGAAACAATGGTGATTGGAGTTCAAGAGAAAATCTCGACGCTCGCTATGAATGCGATAGAACTGGACACATCAAGAAGTACTGCCCGTAGCTCACGAATAAATCAACAAGCAGCAGCAGCCGAGACACAAAAGAAAAGAAATTCAAATTCAGAAAAGCTCTGCTGACATGGGATGATTCTAACAAGAGTGATAAAGAGATGAGCGATAATGATGATATAGCTCAGCTATGCTTGATGGCCAAGGATGGTCACTCAGATGAGGTAATCCCTTCTGCTAATTTTGATTATGATTAGCTTAAGTTAGCTTTTCTTGAACTGAGTGAAAATCATGAAAAGTTAAAACTCAAAAATACTATCCTGAAAAAGAAAACCCTCTCTTTGATAAACACTGTTGAAGATTTGGCTAGTGAAAATGAATAGCTAAATGAAAGGATTGAGTTTTATATCACCGAAAATGCTTCTTTAAAAAATGATCTGATTGCTTCTAGAAAGGAAAACTCTGATTTGTCTTTAGAAATCCAACATCTCAAAAATTTAAAAATCCCGGTAGAAAATGAGCTTTTGAAATCTCAACAGGAAAAAGTTTCTATACAAAAGGGGCAATTAGAAAAAGAGATCGAAGATCTGAATCTTACGCTTTCAAAATTTACACAAGGAAGAGAGAATCAGGATATACTTTTGGGAAGACAAAAGTTCTTTTGAGAAAAGTGGGATTGATTATGGTCCTTCTAAGAAGCGAAAGGATTATCAAAATTTCTTTGGCAAAAATCTAGCTTCCTGCTCTCCAGTTACACTTTGCACAGCATGTAATAAGAAGGGGTACTTATTAAAAACTGTCATCTTAAAGTAGCTAGAAATCAACAACTTTTTTCTGTTAATAAAAATAAACTGAAGCAAGTTTGGGTGCCAAAATCTTGTCTACCGAATCTTCTAGGATCCAAGAAAGTATGAGTACCTAAAAGATCGAAACTAGAATCTGTTGTAGGTATGCATGAAAGCAAAGGTGGATCCAAACAAATGGATCCTCTACAGCGGATGTTCAAGGCACATGACAGGTGATCGCTAATTGTTCTCACATATAACTCCGAAGGATGGTGGCCTTGTTACCTTCGGAGATAACTCAAATGGGAAGATTATCGGTAAAGGTAAAACTGGTAATGGTTCAATCTCCATTGATAATGTGTCTTAAGTTGATAGTTTGAAGTTTAATTTGATTAGCATCAGTCAACTAATCGATAGTGGACACCAACTTCATTTTGAAGGTGACCACTGCCTGATCCGTCATGCCTCAAATGGAGGTAATTTGGTTGGTAAGCGAGATGGTAACATTTACACTCCGTCTATTGATGGGTTAGATTCTTCTCGAGAAGTGTGCCTTTCTGTTCAACAACATGATCATTGGTTGTGGCATCGTAGATTATGTCATGTGCATATGGATCTAATCAAGAAACTACTCTTGAAAGAACTTATTAATTAGAGGCTTACCAAAGTTAAAATTTGTCAAGGATAGGATTTGTGATGCCTGTCATTACGGCAAACAATCAAAAACCTCTTTTCATGCCAAAAATGTTGCTTCTACTTCTCATTCTCTTCAACTTCTTCATTTAGATCTTTTTAGCCTCATAAGAAATGCTAGCTTCGGTGGAAATTTTTATGCCTTCGTCATTGTTGACGATTTCTTTAGATACACCTGAATTCTTTTTCTAACTCATAAGGATGAAGCTTGTGAAAATTCTTTAGCCTGTTAAAGCTTTTAGAAAATGAGGAGGAGTTGAAACTTGTGAAAATCCGAAGTGATCATGGCGGTGAATTTGAAAAAGATTTTATACCTTTCTGTGATCAAAATGGCATTGCTTATGAATTTTCTGCTCCAGTTCTATCGCATTCATAGCGAGCGTCGAGATTTTTGGGCTCCAGTTCTATCGCATTCATAGCTTTTCTTGAGCGTCGAGACTTTATAACTTTATTTTGTTGGGGTGCGTCGAGATTTTTTGAACTCCCCAACAAAATAAAGTTACAAAGAGAAAGAACCCAACTCTTCAAGAGATGGCTACAACAATGCTTCATGAAAACTCTATGCCAAAATATTTTTGGGCTGAAGCCGTCAGCACTTCTTGTTATGTATTGAAAAGGCTTTTTACCAGACCGATTCTTGATAAAACTCCTTACAAACTTTCTCAAACCGAAAATTGATTACTTCAAGGTTTTTGGTTGTAAGTGTTTTATTTTTAACAATCGTGAGAATTTAGGTAAGTTTGATGCAAAATCTGACAAGGGTATATTTTTTGGTTATGCCATGAAGAGTAGAGCATGTATAGTTTATAATTGCAGGACTCTTGCAGTTGAAGAATCGATGCATGTTGTATTTGAAGAATCTAATATTGAAAATTCAAGTAAGCATGCAGGTGATGACAGCGAGGATCTTCCCTTTGACGTAAAAAAGTTAGATATTTCCTCAAATGATGGATAAAGCT
This sequence comes from Escallonia herrerae, assembly GCA_033070095.1. Classification (NCBI taxonomy): domain Eukaryota; kingdom Viridiplantae; phylum Streptophyta; class Magnoliopsida; order Escalloniales; family Escalloniaceae; genus Escallonia; species Escallonia herrerae. The sequence goes on along the minus strand of JAVXUP010001897.1, from coordinate 40,333 downwards.
CAACTTCATCCCGCAAAGAAAATACCGAAACTCAACCGCTTCCCAAGAGCTGGAGATACTCCTCTAGCCACCCCAAGGAGCAAGTAATAGGTAATGTTGAACGTGGGGTAACGACTAGATCTTCAGTAAATCTCTTCTGCGCTGATTTTGCTTTTCTTTCTCAAATTGAGCCCAAAAATATTCATGAGGCTCTCAGAGATGATGGGTGGATCCTTGCCATGCAAGACGAACTGAATCAATTTGAAAGAAGTGATGTCTGGTCACTAGTCCGACCTCTTGTTTAACAACAGGTTATTAGCACCAAGTGAGTTTTTTGAAATAAACTTGATGAATATGGACATATTGTCCGAAACAAGGCTAGACTAGTTGCGCAAGGATATAATCTAGTCAAAGGGGTTGATTTTGATGAAACTTTTTCCCCCGTTGCTCGACTTGAAGCTATCCGAATGCTTTTGGCATTTTCATGTCATATGAATTTCAAACTTTTTCAAATGGACGTGAAAAGTGCCTTCTTGAATGGGGCATCCAGGAGGAAGTTTTTGTTAAACAACCTCCAGGTTTTGAAAACGAAACATACCCCAATCATGTTTTTAAATTGAAAAAAGGATTTGTATGGTCTTAAACAAGCTCCTCGAGCTTGGTACGATCGATCGTCGTAGCAGCTTTCTCATTGATTATGGATTCTCTCGTGGCAAAGTTGATACTACGCTTTTTACCAAATCTCAAATTTTGCATATTCTTATTGTCCAAATCTACATTGATGATATCATTTTTGGAGCAACTAACTATGATCTGTGCAAGAGTTTGCTAAGAGTATGACCAGGGAATTCGAGGTGAGTATGATGGGAGAACTTACCTTTTACCTCGGTCTCTAAATCAAGCAATGAAAAGAAGGAATTTTCATCAATCAATCAAAGTACACGTAAGAGCTTTTGAAAAAGTTTGGTATGGATAATGCTAAGCTCAGAGGTGCTCCTATCTCTCCCAGTGTTAATCTTGTTAGAGATGAGAATGGTAAAGATGCTGATCACAAACTTTATCGTGGTATTAACGGTAGCTTACTTTATCTATGCCTAACCTAATGTTTAGTGTGTGCATCTGTGCCCGTTTTCAAGCTTGTCCCAAAGAATCCCATCTTACCGCCCTTAAATGTATTTTTAAATACCTTTCTGGGACGATAAATTTAGGACTTTGGTATCCACAAAATTCTTCTTTTGATCTAGTTGGATTTTCTGATTCCGATTATGTCAAGTGTCTTGTTGATCGTAAAAGTACCAGTGGTACTTGCCAATTCCTCTGTGAATTGCTCGTATCTTGGCACAGTAAGAATCAGATATCTGTAGCGCTTTTCACAGCAGAGGCGAAATATGTTGTAGCTGGTAGTTGTTGTGCCTAAGTTCTGTGGATGCGTCAAACCTTACGGGATTTTGTTGTTTCCTTAGATAATATTCCCATAATGTGCGATAGTAGTAGTGGTATTGATATTAGTAAAAAGTCTGTGCAACACTCTCGCACAAAGCACATGGATATCCGTCACCACTTTCTTCGAGACACGTTCAAAAAGGATCAATATAACTCAAGAAAGTATGTTCGAGAGATCAGCTTGCAGACCTTTTTACGAAACCTTTAGCTGAATCTAGTTTTTGTTCCCTTCGTCGTCACTTAGGAGTGTGTGATCTTAGCTAAGTATTCTCATAAAATTCTTTTTCGGTTTCATTTGTTCTTTTCAGTCGAATGAATCCATTCTTCTTTCGCCTCTAAAAGACATACCAGAGGCAAAAGAAGAATGGATTCATTCGACCGAAAAGATTTCATTCGAAGGAAATGTGATTTCCTCCGTCTGAAAAGAACAAATGAAAGCAAAAAATTATTTTAAGAGAACACTTAGCTAAGATTTTGCTTCGAATAAAAAGTTTCATTCGAATGAAACTGTACTTCATTTTAACCTTTGTTTTCCTGCTCTTTTCAGTCGAATGAAAGCTCATTTTCATTCGAATGAAAACCATCATCTATTTAAACCCTTATTTTTACTATTTGCTTTTATTTTTTTTACCTTTCTCACTTCTTGCCTTTTTTGACTTTTTCTACTATGGATCCATCCACACGCAGCCCTCGCTCCTACCGTCGTCTCCGCTTACAAGAAGAATCTGAAAGTGATACCAAGATTCTCTCTACTCCCTCTCGTCGTGGCACACGTGCTTCTACTCCTGCAACACCCTCCCTCTCTGCCAGTCCTATCAGTCCATCTCCCCCACCGTCTATCTCTCCCGCTCTAGGTACAAATGCTTCTTCCTCCTCTTCTGCTCATCCACCCACCTGTCCTCCACCCACATGTCCCTACATATCGACAATCAACATTCTTCATCTACCCCATTTTTTTTGAACCTAGTCTGACCCAGTAAATTTTATACTAATTTCACCAGTAGCGAGATTGTTCCTGGTCGCCCTTGTGATCTTGAGCTTATGGCATATCTTGGTGTCACGCCCTTTTTTGAGTGCATGGGATGTATGTCCCTTTTATCTACTCCCTCTATATATTATACCCATTTAATACACATGTTTTATGCCAACATGTCGTTTAACCCCACTGCCTCCGCCATTCTCGTGACCAATGTAAATGGCGTCACTATTCGTCTAGATGCCACCACTTTAGCCCAAATTCTTGGTTTCACAAACTAATATTCTCTTGTAGTTTTCCCTGGAAATACTTGGTGCACTAATGGCATCTTCACACCTCTCCAGCAAAGTCAAACCTTATTCAACAATCCGTCTCTTACTCGAGCCCAAAAACCTAACCTTAGTGACCTTTTTTCTTTATACCGCATCCTTCATCTCATTCTTTCTTATAACCTTTCGGGCCGCTCAGGCTCTTTTGTTATGTTTACCTACCTCGACGTTATACTTCTTACCTACTTTATTCGAGGCTCTCCTTTAAACCTTGCGGGAATAATTTTGCTTGTTATGGTTGCCCGTAAAAATAAATCTCATGCTCATCTTCCTTTTGGTCTCCTTCTTTCTAAAGTCTTTGAACACTTCAAAGTTCCCCCTCCCAACAAATGTCTTGGAATGCGTCTCTATTCCAAGCATGCGTATACTTCACATTACTTCCCTTCATCAAGCTAGATTTACCTTTAGAACTGACCCCGTTACCCATGTCTGTTTTCTTGAGCGGGTGGCACCATCTGAGTCAACTCATGCACTTGAGTCAACTCACCCTCCTGACCCCTTTTTCCTTTGTCCCACCTCCGCCAACTGACCCTTCCTCTTCTGCACCCCGTCAGCCCACATCACCTCATCCTTCTGACCCTCTTTTTAGTCCCCTAACAGATTTTTCCAACATCAATTTCGATGACTTTCTATCTTCTGACACCTCCTCTCTCTCCCAGCAGCTCTCTCGCCTCTCCAACATTGTTTAACTTTTCCTTGAATCCCAAACTATTTTGGCCGCTTTTGTCACCACACATCACACCGCTCTTCTTGACCATCTCACTTCCCTTTAGAAGTCCTTAACTCAGCTTCTCTTCAATCATATTGACTTCCACACACTTCTCAATGATCTTTTTTCCAATCTCTCATCCCTTCCTCTTAACCACACTCCCATCTTGGACCGGTTGAATAGCCTACAGCATGATCTACAAAGACAGCATGACGCCACAATTCACGCTCATCGTCATCAAGCTTATCTCTCTACTAGTATTTTGACTAAGCAGAACTGCTTCTTGGCGCATCATATTTTTAATCAGTCATATGGATTCTACGTCACTCATCCCGACGTCTTTCCATCTCATCACAGAAGAACAGAAGGTGAACTATGGTATTTCAATCCCAACCTTCCGTACATTGCTCCCATGCCGCGATCGCCGCATGTGGTGGAAGTTGTTGAGATCCCTACTTCTGATCTTCCCCCGGGTCTAGATCCGTCTTCTTCTACTCAAGGTGGACGCCGTAGACATTAGACATTTTTTTTTATTATTATTGTGCTTTCCTCTTTTTTTGATTTGACGAAGGGGGAGAACACTTTATTGTCATTTTTGAACTACAAATTTTTGGTAATATTAAGCAGTTCATAAATTGTTTGTTTTTCATTAATGATTATTTGATCCAGGGGGAGTATGTTATACCGTGTTAGATTAATGTCGTTATCATAAAAAAGGGAGAGATTGTTGACTTTAAAAGTCAAGTTTTATTATTTTGATGATTTCAAGATTATTGCTTCTAACATTAATCTAACAATGCTATTAAGAATAATTTTAGGACCACTCATAATCAAACAGAACGTGGAATATTCCTTGGTCAAAGTTTGGATTTGGATGTGGACTTGGACATGGACCTAGATCCGATTTTGTATATCTCTTTGTTTGTAATTAATTTTTTAAGCTAAGTTTTTCTTAAAGATCTTCTAGAAAACTAGTAAAGAACAAACCAAGAAGTAGTCATCTGGGAAGACTTTTCATTTGAAGGAAAATGTCTTCCATTCGAATCAATCCTTCACTCGCCTTTAATCCAGTTTTGAAAAACATTCCATTCGAAGCAAGCATTTTAAGTCGAAGTAAAAAGTTTCATTCGAAGCGAAACATTTCCAGTAAAACAAAACTTTCCATTTGAAGCAAATGTTTTTAGTCGAAGCGAAAGTTTTCATTCGAACCAAACACTTTTGATTTGAATCAAAAGGAGTTTCCATTCGACTCCATCCTTCAGTAGCTCTGAACTATCTCATCCCTATCATTTGATTCGAATGAATCTAGGATTCATTCGACTGAATTCTTCAAAGATGTTTTGCAACTATTTCATTTGAATGAATTTGTTCTTTCATTCGAATAAATCCTTGTGTCATCCCTTTATCTACTTTTGAACAGTCATATTCTCTTCAAGTATAAAAAGGGACTCTTAGAGAATTTATTACCAACTTTTTCAATCTCTGAAAAATTTCTCTTACACTTCTCAAAAAGACTCTCTCATCTTATTCACACTTTCATTTACTATTCCTTGAGCGAGTTGTCTTCGAGATATTGAATAGCAAGCTTATTGGTTCAGTTCTTGAAAGGTTTCAGATCTTCCCACCTAAAAAAGCTTAGCTTTGTTGTGTTCATTATAATATCTACTCATAAAGGAGTGTGTATTGTAGTTTAATTGTAATTCTCTTTTCACTTGTAATTGTTAGAAACCTTGAAAGGTTTTGGATATGTACTGTGGTTTGAGCTAGCACCCGAAGCTTGCTGTTTAGTGAAAGGCTTGAGCAAGTCTCCCTTATGTGGAGTGATCGGGGACTGGACGTAGGTAGGTTTGGCCGAACCAATATAAATCCTTGTGTCGATTTATATTTATTGTTTATGTTATTACTTTATAAGTTAAGTTTTAAATTTCTGCTTAGAGTTGTAAACACCTATTCACCCCCCTCCCCTCAAGGTGTATTTTGGGACCTACAATAGTAACTTATACCACTCACTTGAAGGAAAAAAAGTACAAACACCTTCCAGCCAAACTTGTTTAATTGAATTATATGATGCAATGTACTTTAGTTCACTCTCCCAAACTCAAAGCTGAACTTTACATAAAAATGTTTCAACTGTCTACTATGGGTGTATAACTTTTTTAAATTTTATATGGTAATTAGTCTTTAGATAATTTTAGGAATCACTGCAATTCTAAGTGGACATATACATTTTACTGACTCAGCTCTAGTGTTGAGTTTTGGCGACTCTATTATTCATATCAAACTTTAAGTCAATCCAAGTCCATAGTACGTTAAAGTGTATTTTCAGAGATCAATCAATTCTTCCTAGTGATAAAATTTGTAAAGGTTGTCTTAAATCAATCTCCGTCTCATCCCATACTCCCTCTCCCAACCGCTTCCATTCGTTATGGTAATAGTTGACTTGGATTGACTTAATGTGTAACAAAGTCAAAGGTTATCGTGCCCATGAGCACATTGTGTCAATTTAGGCAAAGAACAAACCAAAAAGCAATAAAAGAAAGAGGAAAGATTGAGTTACCTGGTATGATTTGCTGCCAAGTGTGACGTCAGTTGTGAACTACCTTGAAAAATCCTTGGCACTCGAGAAAATAGTTTTGGAGATTTCAGAAGTCGCCATCTTATTTAAGTAAACACAGGTAATAAAAAAAACTTAAAAATGACTATAAAAAGGACCAAATGACTACTAATCGATTGAAAATGAAGAAATGAGTTTGGGAACTAAGTTATATGACGGGAAGGTGTTAGGTACCTGCCATATTCTTTCGGTGTGTACTTCATTTATATTGGATTTTGACCTTTTTACACATACAAAAGCAAGAAAGTAAACTCTAAACTTATTTCAAAATTATCGGTTTAAACTGGACAACAGGGTTCTAATGGCCTATGTATTCGCTCGGACAAACTAGAATCACAATCATCGTAGTTCGACTGGAATCCTACGGGAGGTGACCTACATTTTGGTCTCAGAATCGAACTAAAAAGACTCTTTTTTAGTGGTTTTATATTGAAAATGATAATGTGATCGAAGGAAAGAGAAACTACTCTAGACCATGACACTGTACTAGCCTAGAAAGCAGTAAATTTACCTCGCGAGTCTACTTGCCTAGATGACTCGAGAGAGCTTTGTGAAGGATCTGGGATACAAGTGGCTTGAAAGTATATAGAAATAGTTATGAAGTGCTAGTTTCTTTTAAGAGGTGATATACCACTTTTGAGAGAAATGGTATAGAAGTTCTATAGAGAAAAAGTTGGTCCTTAAAGAAAGGTAGCCCAAAGGCCCTATTTAGAAGTTTGGGCGGCCAAAAATGATAAAGATGACTATCTCAACCTGTGATCTGAAGATAAAGAAGAATATTTGAAAATTTTGAAAACTCTATTCTTAACATGAGTGGGGATTTTCGTCCACCAATCTCTTACTAGATTAGGGGAGCCCTTAGATCACATGTTTGCTGGAAGGGGCTGCAAATGCACAAAATGGGGAAGAAAACTTAAGGAACCATCTGGTTCATGAGAATTACTTGAAAAACCTAATATGTGGGACCTACCGTGCATGATGTAGTATCCCGCACTTTCTGAGCTATTAAAAATAACTATCTACGATCTGAAAAAAAATAAACAGATAATAATTTTGGGCAATACTCGGGTATTAGTCGAGTATGAAATCTTAAAATGATTTTGGCGTCAAAATGTAATTTTAAGAACTTTCGGGATTATTTTGTGATTTTGAAAAACTTTGGGAGCTAATTTGTAATTTTAAAAAGTATGCATTAAAGAGTCAAATTTTTAAAGAAAATTGTCTCGGGAGTGCCACCTCCTACTTGTGCATTTGGTGACTAGTGCAATTTAATATTAAACTAAGGGAAATCAAATGAAAAGAAAAAGATAGCAAATAGAACATAGAAAGGAAATTCGGGTGGAAAAAACGAAAGAAAATAGAAACAGAATAGAAAGAAACAGAAACAAGAAATAACGGAAAGAAGAAAGAAAAAAGAAAAAAAAAAGAAAAATAAAGCTTTAGGGGAAAATAAGAACAGAGAGAGAAGGAAAGGAATTTTGAAAATTTCTTCAAGGGTAATCCTCTTTCTTTAGTATGTGTTTTAGGGGGTTTTAGTGTTAAGTATTGTGTGTGTTTGAGAGATGCAGTGAGTGCCATTTGTATATAGTTGCTGAGTGTGTGTGTGTTTATTCTATGTTAATCTTGGGCGGGTGTGTTTGTGGGTAATTATGTGTGTATGAGTGAATATATATGTGTTATATAGAGATGCTAGTATGTATTAGTGTATGTTTGTGTGACATGGGGTTGACAGTGGGTGTGTTAGTGTGTGACAATGCGCACGCTTGTGTGATAGACACTACAAGAATGAGAGGCTTTAATGACCGCATTTTGCGACCGCAGAAATACGCGGTCACTAAATTATAGTTTATTGACCGTTTTAGAGACTGCATTTTTTTGCGGTCGCCAAATATCTACATATTCTAAAAGTCAACAAAACTTATTTTAGCGACTGACATTTGCGACCGCCTTATGCGGTCGCTAATGGTTTAGAAATAGTCCACCTCCTTTCTTTTTGACTTTGCCCCAATTTTCCCCCTCACTTCCCCAAAATTCTCTTCTTTCCCCCCTTTTTAGCGGCCACCAACCACCGTACACATCTTGCCGCCGCCATCGCGACGACCAACCACCGTCGACCAAGGCCACTTGTCCAAGAAGCCCACGCCATCGCTGCTGCCGGCCTTGCCTCGAACATGCCACCCCTAGCTGCTGCTGACCTTCTCTACCCGATGTAAGTCCTCCTTGATTGTTCCTTGTTGAAAACATCTTCCAGAATACTTTCTCAGTCTTCATATCGTGGTGACTCGTCAGATAGGAATCAAGTAAAAACAAATGAGGGTTTGTCAAGTAGATGACGGGTTTTTTTTTTAAGTTTTAGACATATACTGGTGCTCTCAAGGTAAAGCAGCTGTCAAAAGGAATGAGCGCACTACTTTTTCATTTCTGTGTGCCCCTTTGGTGAGTTAATTGTATAGAGTTAGTCATTAGACCCTTCAATTGCTTCAATAGAAGATTAAGATATGAAATAACGCTGGCTTCTGAATCCATTTTCCTTGGCTCTTTATCTTATTCTTTCCTTGTACAATGATGCCAAATTTCTTAAAGAACTGAGCGGAAAGCAAGTAAACGACTAAGACTACAAGCAACACAAACATATCTGTAGATGCACATGGATACAGGTCCGCATATTTTCTACATTGGCCTAATTTCCAGATATCGATAGTATTCACTGGTTGCTGAAGTAAATAATCTGGAATGAGAATTGCCAGCATTTCTCAGTATGCAAGCCAAAAACAGCAGCCTATGGCTAGGAGTCGTTTTTTGACTTTTCAAAACATTGTGAAAATGCTAGTAAAATATGACTGTTAAGCAAGACATATTTACGGTATTAAAGCTCTGATTAGTAAGGTCTTCAATTGGGTGTCTAGGCTTTTATATGGTTATGCCCCGTAAAGTACCTTGGTATGTCTCTCAATGGTGATAGGGGAGTCACAGGTGAGGAGTGTTAAAGCGTGATATTCATTATTCGTCCATAATAATATGGTTACTTGATGAGCGGGTAGTTAACTAGTTTAAGCATAACATTTCTCATGTCTTTAAGTAAAGGGATGCTGAGGTTAAAGGATACAGAAGAAAATGGAATAAATGCCATTACAAAAAAAAGCCATGTTGTTTATCCATCTCAGACTCTCTCTCATTTAGCAGCCAAAGTATCATTAGCACCCCTCTTCTTTCCTACTTCCAATTTCTTACCCTTTTCTCTTCTTTCTTACTTTTAAGAATCTTTGTTTGGTAAAAGGAATATATAAGGCTGACTGTTGCTTAGGCTCTGGCAACAGAACAAAGCAAACTTGCAGCCTTGATACAAATCTAAGCTACTTATTATAATCCACTGAATGTCTTAAATTAAAGTATGAACATTATAATAGGCAATACTTGAATTCTGTAATAAAATTTTCCAAGACATAAGGAGTAATGCTTTCTTTGCATTTTCTATAATTAAGTTTTTTGATTATATGAGGATATAGAAAGCGTAATGGTAAAGCCTCTTCTATGATACGTTTACATCGAAGAAGTGTAGTTGCTTTGCCTTATTTAGTGTGATCAATATGGGATTGCATGGAATTACTTATGAAGCACGTACAAGTTGTACGCCATGTCATATGGTTATCTTTTATGATTTTTATAATCAGCATCAGTTAACTTTATGTAATTTCACGTTATGAACATCCATTTGATTGTGAAACTCTAGTATATTGATCTAATACGTGTTTAATATCAATGCCCGATTTCTGAATTTCAGCATTATTAAAATATTAACGCAATATTAATATTGTAATTTCAACATTACTGAATTTCTGAAAGATGTGAAACTCTAACAGCCCTTTGATTCTGGAATTCTTATTGTAATATTAAAGCTTTTGGTGATGAACAAATTAGATTAGTTGATGGTCATTTGCATGTTATAATACATAAATGCGTGTAGAAATGTACTTACATTACCTGGGTAGACATCGGTAAGAATTGATGAGTAGGCAACTTTTGGTTGTTGGTGATTGGAATATTCCCCCTCTTCTCTATCTCACATTTCAGTCCTTATATATAGCTTCATTACAAATAGAATTTGCTTATTAATGTCCCAAATGTCTGCATCTCAATTGAAATGCATGACATGACAGTAAATTGTATCTCCTCATGTCATCCGAAGGGTACACTCATTACATGGTTATACTGTAACCTTGCATGTTGCATAAGCAAATATAATAAGACTATATACAACTTGAAATCTCTGCTTTTGTCGTTCTATGTGAAAGAATTTCTGAATTTTGAGAATAAAAAAGATGTCTTGATTTGTACTTTAATAGTAATTATTATGAGAATCAAAGAGATGCATTTATTTCAGAATGGCACGTCGTTGGCATTGCTTTCTATGGTTTTTTCATGTCAACTTTCCTAGTTGCAGAGAGAATATATGATAGTACTCTAATAGGTGTGGAACTGAACTCAGCCGATCAGACGAGCTTCTTTAGTTGGACAAACTAGAACTTTGTGTGAATTGTTTCAAGTATGGCTTTAGTCTTATCCATCAATGAGTGCAGCTGGCTATTGCTGCAGTTGAAAACTTGATAATGGTGGACTGGTGGTGGCTGGAATTGTGGTGGTACCATGGAGGATGATTATGTCCAATGTTAAAAACTAGACATCTTTGGAAATCAGGAAATTCTAATATTTAATAGTACTATAGAGTCGTTAATAACTTTGGGGAAAAGAAAGATGGTACAATAGCTGACAAGGCATCACAACAATTACACATGGGGTCTCACACATACTAAGGCATTTTTCAGAGTTCATACTTCACATACTAATTCTCTTTTCTTCTTCAGTTTGGAGTATTGATAGCTTAAAGTCTGTTCTTTTGGACCTAAGTGTGCACTTACTGGGAAGAGAATCCAAGGGGTATGCATTTCTTTCTACTACTTACTTTTGATTTTAATGGTTTTAAGGTGGCGGGCAGAGAACGTCGTTTTAATTCATTAGGTAAGCATGCAGTATGTGTAAAGTATGGAGTCTATATCTTATGTTTTGCGCCATAGTTTCTTTGTTCTTATGGATATGTTGGATGCATGCTATGTTTTGCTTTACATGCCTTATTAGTTGTCTTTAGAATGTCTCGTAATTTCAAGACAACACAGTATTTTAGATGGTTGTTACTAGTGCATGTTGGATTAGCTGTCTTAGGATTTTAAAAAGCATACTTGTTCGTTTGACAGTTTTTAAAAGCATACTTGTTCATTTGAGAATTGAGATTGTTGAAGGAGGATAGGACCCAATTGGATTGAAATATCGGATACGTGCATTTTGAACATTTTTTTTCCATTTGAGTATTGATTATTTGATTTTTAATTTTAGGTTATTAATTATGCATTGAATATTTGAGAATTGAGATCGTTGATGGAGGATGAGACCCAATTAGATTGAGGTGATCAGATATGTGATTTAGTTGAATGGTGGGTTGAAATTAGGTTAACGCGCTTATGAAACATGACATAGTGGGTTGAAATTAGGTTAATTAGGTTCATCTTCCATAGGATAATTAGGTCAATAAGAATCATCTTCCATGGGGTGAAATTCTGGTTCCGCCACCGATTAGCCCTAATCAACACTGATTAATCCTGATTAGTGCTAATTAACAATAATTAGCATTTATTAGCACTATTATGCTCTAATTAGCCGTAATTAATAGTAAATAGCCCTAATTAGTGCTAATCAACTCTGATTAGCCCTAAGTAACATTGACGGATACTAAATAGCCCTAATTAGCACTATGAGTCTAGGTATGGTGTCCAACAACTACCGACACCCCGACACCTCACCAGCACCTTCGGACACGTGTCCGACATCTCTCTGCAATGTCCCGGTCGATGTCGGGGTCAGACATAGTGTCCGTGTCTGTACAACCTAGACTAGCCCTAATCAACACTGATTATGCTAATCTGCCCTAATTAGCCCTAATTATCCCTTATTAGGGCTAATTGACAATAATTACGCTAATCAACCCTGCTTAACACTGAGTACCCCTAATTACCCCTATTTAGCACTAGTCAACACTAATTAGGCTAATCAGTCCTAATTATCTCTAATTGACTCTGATTAAAAATGATTAGCAATTATTAGCAATAATCAGCCCTAACTAACACTCACGGACACTAAATAGCCCTAATTAGTAGTAATCAGCTCTAATTAACACTAATAGCCCTAATTAGGACTAATTTTCGATGATTAGCCCTAAATAGCACTAATTAGCACTGATCACCTCTGATTAGTCATAATTAGTACTGATGGACACTAAAAAGACCTAATTAGGCATAATTAGCACTGAGCAGCCCTAATTTGCACCAATTAGTGCTAATTATCCCTAATAAACAATGATTGACACTGATTAGCCCTAATTCGCACCTACGCAACATCGACACTTTATACGAGTCTAGGTATGGTGTCCGACAACTACCGACACCCCGACACCTCACCAGCACCTTCGGACACATGTCCGATATCTCTCTGCGATGTCCCGGTCGATGTCGGTGTCGGACACAGTGTCCGTGTCTGTGTACCTAGACTAGCACTAATCAACACTGATTATGCTAATCTGCCCTAATTAGCCCTAATCATCCCTGATTAGGGCTAATTGATAATAATTACGCTAATCAGCCCTGCTTAACACTGACCACCCCTAATTACCCCTATTTAGCACTAGTCAACACTAATTAGGCTAATCAACTCTAATTGACCCGAATTAAAAATGATTAGCAATTATTAGCAATACTCAAGCCCTAATTAGTACTAATTAGCCCTGATTATCCCTAATTAATCCTGATTACCCCTGATTAGGGCTAATTAACACTGATTAGCACCGACAGTCTATGTGAGTCGAGGTATGGTGTCCGACACCCCGACACCTCACAGGCACCTCCGGACACGTGTCTGACACGGAGCTTTGATAGCGCTAATTAGCACTAATCATCCCTACTTAATCCTGATTAACACTCACTTGTAAGTGACTGGTCAATATATTTTTTTTCAAATTGAAGGTTAATTTTGAACTCGACTTGTATAGGTTTAATAGGCAGTGAGAGATATATATATCATGTCAGTAGATAGAAGTTGGATGCTAAGGAGGATTGCTCCAAGTGGGATTGGGGTATCAGAAGAGTTTAGACAGGGAGTAAACGGGTTTATTCTATTTGCTTTGAATCAACGGGAGTTTATGGATGACGGTACGATTAAATGTCCGTGCAATGATTATCAGCTGTTAAGTTGGAAAATCCCCGACGATGTAAGTTTTGATTTGTTCCGTAGAGGTTTTATGAGTAACTATACGAATTGGACTCAGCACGGGGAACCAATTTTGAGGGTGCCCACTGAGGTCACCTCTGAGTTCAGACAGTACAATCCTAGAGATCCGGGATTTTCCCAGTATCAACATATGGTAATGGAAGCTGGGCCTAGTGGGATTAATTGGGATAACTATTTTAACGATGGTAACCCCAATATGGAAGAAGAGCCAAACCCGAGCGCACATAAATTTTATAAATTGTTACAAGACTCTGAGGAGCCAATATGGAATGGAAGTACAAAGCACACCAAGTTATCTGCTGTGACAAGGATGCTACACTTAAAGTCTGAGCATGGTCTAAGTGATAGGGGTTTTGATGCTTTTTTGAAGCTTAATAAAGAAATATTGCCAGAGGATGAGAAGTTGCCTGACACGTACTATAGTGCTAAGAAAATGATGATGAAACTTGGTTTGGGGTACCAGAAGATAGATGCTTGCAATAATGATTGTGTCTTATTTTGGAAGGAGAACAGTGACTTGAGCGAGTATCCGGTTTGTGGACACGCAAGATATAAACCGACCAGTGGGAATAAAAGAAAGATAGCATGGAAGATATTGCGGTACTTCCCGCTGACACCAAGGCTTCAAAGGTTGTACTATTCTTCTAAAACGGCAGAGCACATGAGATGGCATAGCCACGTTCACAGTAAAGTTCCCGATTTATTAAGACACCCTGCCGATGGAGAGGCATGGAAGGAATTTGATTATCGACACCCATCTTTTGTTACAGAAGTTCGAAATGTGCGACTTGGGCTCGCTGCCGATGGGTTTAATCCTTTTGGGTACTCTAGCACACCCTACTCTACGTGGCCTGTGATCATTGTCCCGTATAACCTTCTTTCGGACATGTGTATGAAGAAAAAATTCATGTTTTTATCACTACTCATTCCTGGACCTACGAGCCCAGGTAGAAATATAGACGTGTACTTGTGGCCGTTGATCGATGAGTTAAAAAATCTGTGGAAAGTTGGAGCCCCAGCATTTGATGCATCTCTTAAACAGAACTTCAACTTGAGGGCAGCAGTCATGTGGACTATCAATGACTTCCCTGCATACGGTATGTTGTGTGGGTGGAGTACACACAGTAGGTTGGCATGTCCTTATTGTATGGAAATGAGTAAGGCTTTCACCTTAAAGCACGGTGGGAAGGCTTCCTTTTGGGGGTGTCACAGATAATTCTTACCGCCTAATCACCCATTTCGAAGGTAAAAAGATAAGTGTGATAAAATATGGAGCGTCGCCTTAAAACACGTGACAGATTGTCTAGCGAGGAAGTGTATATGTGCGTAAAGGACCTTGACATGGATGCGGTACCATTTGGAAAGTGTGGTGCTAGTCTAAAACTTCCTGGCTTTGGAAAAAAACACAACTGGAAGAAAATGTGCATCTTTTGGGAGCTACCTTATTGGCTGACCCTCCTTCTACGCAACAATCTCGATGTTATGCACATTGAGAAAAATATTTTCAAAAATGTGTTTAATACAGTCATGAATGTCAACGGCAAATCAAAGGATCACTTACAAGCACGCAGAGATATGTAGGTGATGGTTATACGGCGTGAATTGCATCCACGAATGGTTAATGGTAAGCTGGTTTTGCCCAAAGCAGTATATACATTGGATAAAAAGCAGATACAGCAGGTGTGCGAGTGGGTTAAACTATTGAAGCTGCCAGATGGCTATGCATCTTATATATCACGCTGTTGCAACCTTGCAGATTGTCGGTTTTATGGTCTAAAGAGTCACGATTGTCATGTATTCATGGAAAGATTTATACCAATTGTCTTTCGTGACCTCTTGCTGAAACCAGTAAATGAAGCATTGACTGAACTTAGTCATTTCTTCAGGGATTTGTGCTCAAAGGTGCTTCGAGAGAGTGATATTAAGATTCTTGAGAAAAACATTGTTGAGACAGTGTGCAAGTTAGAGAAAATCTTTCCCCCGTCCTTCTTTGACTCTATGGAGCATTTGACCATTCACTTAGCATATGAGGCTAGAGTGGGCGGACTTGTGCAGTATCGATGGATGTTTCCATTTGAGAGGTGATGTCGCCCATCCATCTTTAAATTGTATTTCATGCTTGCACACATGCGTTGATTACTGAAATCAATCCTTATTTCTTACATAGGTATATGTTTGACCTTAAGAAAAAGGTGCGAAACAAAGCCCGGGTTGAAGGTTCAATTGCAGAAGCTTACATCCTTGAGGAGCTTACCAACTTCTATTCCCTTTACTTTGAGACTGATGTTGATACAAAGATGAATCGACTTGGTCGCAATGACAATAATGTCGACACATAATTCAATGAGCGTCTTTTCATATTCAAGCATCTTGGTCGTGCACATGGAGCAAGTAGCAGTCGATATCTATCCGAGGAGGAGTATATTGCCGCAACATTGTACGCTCTCATGAATTGCATTGAAGTTGCACCATTCATAGTGTAAGTAGTTGTGTACATACCTTCATTCTCATAGTATTTACTCACATAATATAACGACAATGCCATATAACATGCAGTGAATACGATGAGGAAGTGTTATTAGCAAACCCTATGATATCAGATGGACAACTTGAAAAAATGCGAAACAACGCGTTCCCTGAGTGGTTCCGACAGCGCGTAAGTTCTAAAACCTACAGTTCATTTCTAATATAGACCAAATGTGATAAGCTAATACTCTGTGCAAATTGTTTGTTGTTGTAGACCATCCATGATGGAGTTGATGTCCGTCTCAAGTTGCTTGCTGCTGGCCCAAGTAGACTAGTATCCTGTCATAAAGGGTACATTGTCAACGGGTTTAGGTTTAACACGATGGAAGTTGACCTTACTAAACAAACCCAAAACAGTGGAGTTTTGATCAAAGGTGACTGTTATAATGATAGCGAACGTGATTTTTATGGGTAATTGGAGGAGGTTGTTGAACTAGACTATTATGGCAGCGGTAATCGACTGGTAATGTTCAGGTGCAAATGGTTTGACATTACAGTTGGTATTCGAGTTAGTCGACATGGGATTGTAGACGTTAATATGAGGTCAAGGCTCGGATCCTACAAACCATTTGTATTTGCAGCTCAGGCAACGCAGGTCTTCTACGCAAAGGGTGTGACAAGGAAGGATCCAAATTGGCATACTGTTATCAAGACCAAAAGAGGCTTCGTTGATGATGATGTGTTCGTTAAGATGTACCAAGAGGATGATGCTCCCATAGTGATACCACTTCAAGAGAATAACGATGTTGTTGATGAGCCTCTTTGCGATTTAGGCCATGCTGGAGAAGAGGTCGATGCTGAAGCCCTCTGTGATGATGATGGTCATGACGATGACGACGATACTGAGGAAGACGTTGACGACGAAGAAGAAGACGATGAAGATGAAGGGGACGAAGATGACGACGAGGAGGAAGACGTTCCGTTGTCTATTAGTGATAGTGATTGACTGTTTGGAGTAAGAAAATTCTTGTCAATGTACTTTTAGACATGCCTGTTTATTATTTAAATTGAATTAGTTATTAATTGATGGTGGTTGACTATTTAATTTGGGTTGTCTTCTATAGTCGGTAGTGCCACATTGTTAGCATACTTAGTTCTGCAGTTAAGTTGTTTATTATTCGGGCGAACTACATTGTAGATATGCCGAGATCCAGTACACCCCGAGGTCGTGGAGGTGGCCGTCGCGGAGCTGCTTCGGCACAGTCAGCCCCCTCCCTAGGATTGGTGATGCGACTACTACTGAGCAGCCGTCATCGTCATTAGTTTCTTTAGAACATGGTGAGACGATATTAGTTGTGTCGGATTGAAAGCAATTACTTGCAATATATATAAATATAAATATAATAATTTCCTTTTTCATCATCTACAACGTCTAGTTCATCTGTACCGTGAGGTATCACCCGCGGAATACCTCTTCCAACCACCCCGGAGCAGAGGGTTACTGCTCATGTCCGAAACAATTAGTATGTTTTTAATTTGCAAAGCTCAATTCCATTGTAATATGCACTTATATTGGGATTGATGTATCTCTGTGATTTCTTGTAATTAGTTTTGTTGAGGATTGTGTTAGGACCAATCCTCATCGGTACTTAACTGTATGAATTCTATTATTTTAATGCATGTGTTAACGTTTATTTATACTTTGATGAATGCGAGCAGCTGTTTGAATGAATGCGGGACAGGGTTAAAACAATTTTGAATGAATGCGTTGAAAGCTTTCAACGCATTCATTCAAAATCGTTTCAACCGAGGTTAAATCGGTTTTTGGATCGATTGGATTGGATGTGAATTGATATTAGTTTTGCGATAGGTTTTGGACAGGTTATTTGACCTGCAAATTTTTTTTTTTTGCAAAGCCATGTTTTGCAACCGCTATATATGGTCGCTAAATAAAACAAAGCGGTCCCTAATTTTAATATTTAAACAAATTTTAAATTATTTAGCGACCGACATTTGCGGTCGCTAAATTAAATAAGAGTGGTCGCTAAATATTTTTATTATTTTTTTAAAAAAAATAATAAAAAATTTAAAAAATATTTTAGTTATTTAGCGACCGCCAGTTGTGGTCACTAATTTGGTCGCTAAATATCGCGGTCGCTATTTCGGTCGCTAAATATATAATATAATTTAATAAAAAAATATTAAAAAAGAAAAATTTTAAATTAAAAAATATTTAGCAACCGCCTTATGCAGTCGCTAAATATAGTCAACGCGGTCGTTAAATTTAGCGACCAAATTTTAAATGCAGTCGCTAAAATTAGCGACCTGGGCTATAGCGACTGTTTTAGTGACCGCCCTAACGCGGTCGCTAAAATCCTTTAGCGACCGCGTTGCCACCTTTAGCGACCGCCAGGCGCGGTCGCTAAAGGCACTGTTTCTTGTAGTGAGAGTGTGTGGGTGCTCCGGGTGACTAAAATTGTGTGTATATATGTATGAAATTCAGCACATATATGGGTGTATTGTGAGTGTAGTAGTGTGTTTTTTTTAAGTGTTTTAGTGTGTGTTTTGGTGGTGAAGAGGTGTGTGTGAGTTGATTTAAGTGTGTGGTTTCGGCAGTGGGCTGAGGTTGAAGACAAGTGTGTGTTGATAATGTGTAATAATGTGTATTTTAATCATGAATAGTGACTGTAATTGCCACTAAAGAGGCTAGGGTTTAGGCAGTGCTTGAGCAAATCTTTAAAAATTGCTAGGAGCAAAACATGTCAAAGCTTAAAAAAGAGACTTATGTTATTTTGACAAGATCTACGATGTGGAAAATTTTGGAAATTTTTAGTGTCGGCGAATGACTCTAAATTAGGGTATCAACTAAAAAAATACTCAAATTACTTAATATAGAAATTAAGTTATTTTAATCTCAGAATTTTAGAGAAACCATATATTATTGAGATGGAAAATCCAGACACCGGTTCTGTATTTTTAGTTAAAAATTTGATAAGACACTTTTTAGCTAAATAAAAAATGATTTAGGATGCTTAAGTAGTGTCTTAATGCGTTTTGAGATTTTTTCGGTGTGAGAACCCCTAACGGGTATTTTGGTAAATTGTCACTCAAGGGGGTATTTTGGTATTTTACCTAGGGGCAAAAGCAAGGAAGTCTTTACCACGACAAACTTCCTCATACTTGAGACACTGAACCGGGTGATGCATCCTAAATCCACTGAGTAGAATATTCAAAGGATCATGTGACACATGTACACTGTCCTTCTCAACTAGTATGATATAAGGAAATAACGAATATCCTATTATAATGAATACAACATCATTCAACATGAAGTTGACCTTCTAGTGTAATGTGGAGGGGATTGCACCTACATAGTGTATCCAAAGTCTTCCCGATAGAAGTTTATAGGCGGCAAGTATATCTAACACTTGGAACTCAACATCAAAATTGGTGGTACCCATGGTCATCGAAACTTCACTATACTAATCACCTCCCTTTAAGTGTTATCATAGGCTCGGACGACTTGATTGAAAGGGGTGAATTTCGATGGGTCAATGCTAAGGGCTTGAACAGTGCATGAGGGATAGACATTTAGAGTTGAATCATTGTCTATGATGAGTAAAAGAACCATCTAATCAAGCACTCGTGTATTGATATGGAGTGGGTCATTATGGCTTGTCCTGATTTGGGCTGGTCAAACTCGAAAAAGATGAGGACATTTTCATAATATATAGCCAACTAACACTTGAGACAAGTCTTCAGGTTATGTCTAAATCTGTATCTGGGCTTTGCTGAGAAGTATGATGAAGGCTTGGCAGTGAGAGTATGAGGCAGACAGTAGTCACCATATGAAAATGTTGGCTTGGGTCTTCTTCGATTGTGTAAGGACCTGATCATCTAGAGGGTCTTGAGCGAATAGTGGGTCAGATTTGACTGGCTAGAACGGGATCTGGTATACTCGGCCTCAATTAGTTAGGTGGGATATTTCGACACTGGGTCGGAACATAAGCCTTGTTTCTTTATCACACTCCTCTTCAACAGTGAAGGTTTCTCCTTCCATCAACTCTTTCCAAATAATCAAATCACAAAATTACGGCAAAGAATCATATGCAAACAATGACTTCTAAACTGACTGGCTGGCTAGAACAATGGGAACTGCCCGATCCATGATTGGTGGGCTATCATCGATGTAATTAACCCTATGAGGTAGCAAGGGTTCTCCTCGGATATTCGGCCTGACAGGAAGGGATACTTTGCTCTTGTCGATGAGGTCTTGTATGGCGTATCGTAGGGTGATGCATCTATTTGTGGAATGACCTTTCCTTGGTGATAATCACAAAAAACATTTATGTCATATCCTTCGGGTATCACCACTGGTGTGAATACAGGTGATAACTTATAAATAACTATTCAAAGACCTTAGGAAGCAATGCATTTAATGGTGTAACTTCCTTTTAGGCTCTGTAGTGGCTTTCTATGTCACTACCCGATGTGTTTACATGGTGTTGACTGTTGACATTGTTGGCAGTGGCTGGCTTAGACTGAACATTAGAACTCCTTGGGCAATCTCGATATACCCCTGTCAATTTTGACTCACGAGAGATGGTCCCTTTATTGATGGCAACTTCTATCTATACGAAGGATCCCATGAGAGCTTTGAATGAAGTGTGGTAATGTCCAAAGATATAATCGTGGTAGACTGCGAATAGGTTACTCATGACTATGTTTACTTGTTCTTCCTTGGTTGGACGGTTCATCATCTGAGTTGCTTTATTCCACCACCTCATAATGAAAGCTGAAACTGACTCACTCGACTCTTGCTTCGTGGTTTTCAAGTCTCTTCGGGTGATATATAGGTCATTATTGTATTGGTACTGCTTCATAAACTCTCTCCCAACATTTTCCCAAATGTGGATCCGAGCTTCATCCAAAGTAAGAAACCATCAGGAGGCGGCTCTAGTGAGAGTATAGTGGAACAACTGTATCAACTGATTTTGATTCACTCCATTGCATGTGCATCCTCACAAGGATCTTGGGATCTGTGATCCTGTCAAACTTATCTATCTCTAGCATTTTGAACTTGAGGGATAGCCTATCCTCGGGTTCATGGTTAAACCACTGAGGTCTAGAGGGTCATCGGCTCTCTTCATCCTGGGGATCTGTGACTCGAGTGCGGCTAACTTGTCCTTCCATTCCGGTATGGTAGGGGCTTTTATTTTTTTCCTCCTCGGACTTATACATCCAATCAAACTCCGGACCTTTCTCCTTGTTGTCCCTTTTTCCTTCATTTTTTGATTCTCTCCTACCTCTCCTCTCGAGGGTATTCAATTCTTCGACAGTTTGGAGTTGTTGTTTGGTTAGGGTAATGAAATCCATTCTAAAGGTCCTTCTAAAGGTCACTGATAATAAGGACTAAATAGGAGATCTGTGGGAATGCTTCGGCCGTTGGAGTTCGTACGATCTTTCTGGATGAGTCTCGATACCAACCGTGCTTAGCCTTAATCGTATAGGAAAAGTAATCAAAAATTTTAATTATACATTCCACAGAGATCTAGCTAGCTGGCTTATACCCTAACAGGGGTGAGGTACTTTTTTGGATGTTTGGGAAAGGGGATTGACTAATCGTCCATTTATCCAGTAGGAAAAATCGTCCAATTGGTCAGTGATGCCAAGGTATTTTTCTGGAAATTTTTTTAGAAATTTTCTAGAGGATGAGGTTGTTGACTAACTAGGTAGTTGGTCAGTGGATTGAGGGTTTTACTTAAAAAAATTCTGGAACAGGGAAAGTTTTGACTAACCGTCCGGTCACCTGGGACGTTAACTGGCCGGTTGAGAAAATTTTCTAGAGGGTAAGGTTCTGAATATCCGTTCTATCATCCTGATGGATAAACCGGCCGCTTGGTCAGTGGGGTTGACTAGAGTTTGTTTTCTAGAAATTTTTTGGGATATTTTTTCCTGAGGATAAGTTTCTGACTAACCATTCGGGTCAACCTGGTGATAAACTGGCCTGTTGGTCAATGGGGTTGACTAGGGAATAAGCTAGCCAATTTTGAATTTTTTCAAGTAATATACATACTGAATAACTGTTCGGTTGGGAGCCCGGTTAACTAGCTGGTTCATTAGAGCCTGCTCTTTTTGTAAAATTGCCAGTTTAGCTTTTAGAATGTTGGTTGGTTTCCCTACCAACATGCCATAGGCCAATACATGTATTCTCCCAACAAAGGGCAGAACACTGAATGGGCCGGGTGTGTGATTTTTCTCTAAACGCCGATTTGAAGGTTACCCCATCGGCTTGACTGTACCATATACCTCCTGCCCGTTACTACAAAATTAATAATGGACGATCATCAATACATATACAAGTCGCTGAATATACCAAGTAACCAGGAGGAATCTCTAGTACAAGGCGTGGAGTTAAGAGCAGAATCAAAAGATCGCCTTGTGACTAGGAGGACCAACTGTCGCTCTCGAATGGGTGGGTTAGGGTAAGACGTGCATCTGTGTAAGGTATGGAATTAAAAGCGCAATTACCAAAGTTATGCACACACGCGCGCCCGCGTGCCAGCAAATACGAAGAAAATACAATATGGCCAAAAATCAATAAAAACTTTTCTTTCAAGTCTAATCCATTTAGTAGTTTTTGACCCAGTAGAGTCGCCACTATGGCAAAACGCCATTGAAAAAATTTGCGAAAGGGATTTTTAAATGGAGTTGCCATCTTATTTTTGAGAAAAATAAGAAAAACCTAATAAATGACTCAAAAATTGTCCAAAAAGAACAACTAGTCTATCAAAATATATTGATTAGATCCATATATAAAGGATAAATCATGGATTATTTATCTAAGTTATCTAGACAAATTACATCAATTAGAATAATCTAGACCTTGGACTGAACTTTTTCTAAATGGACTTGAGTGATGCAACTGGACTGGACTAGAAAATTTAATTAGAATAAATTAATTAAATAAAATTCGACTGAATTAATTAAATAAATCACATTACCAAGACTAGACTCAATAATGGATTCTAATTAATAATAAATCCTATTACTTAATGAATTAAAATACTTACAAAAATGGGGTGTCTACAAACATAGATAAAGGGGATACACATATTTAAATGATGCATGATGTAATAGTAAAGAATTATATTTTCTCATTTAACTGTATATATAACAAAGTCAAAGTTGAAATAGGGGTGCCAAGTTATCGTCCACATAAACACTCTCTCTTTTTGCCATATGTATATTATTCTTGGTAACTTATCCATTTGATCTGAATTTTGTAAACCATCTCCATAATGTTGCAAATTTTAAAATTTCAAATAAAATCATAATGTTTTTCGTACTGTATCTTCTATGACCTAATGGTTAAAAAAAAAAAAAAGGTAAGATTGAAATATTTGGAAATTTTGGGGACATGGCTATCGTATTCTTGATTTAGAGTAGTCCACACCAAAATGCTTATAGTGGCAACTCATAAATGGCAATACGTATGGACAAACTGTGCGGATCAATTTATGAGTCAGATTATTGGTTCCTTCATAATTAAAATATTTGTCTCAGCTACCCAACGTAGAAGGTGCACCACCAAGTACACAAATAAGCAGAGTGTAAATTACGGTATAATAAAAGGAAATCAAGCATGCAAGCGGGAGAGCCAAATCCAAAACTTTACAAAATCAAAGTTATGATACCATGTCAAGTTACCAATTGATATAAAAGATTAAGCTGTTAGCGAAGAAGTCCAACAACGTATATTATACTTTGACATCATTAAATCAGGTCGGTTGTAATGGATAGTTTCGGGAGCCAAAGCTACTTCCGGTAGGCTTATCACCTGCTAGGCTTATCAAGCCACGAACAATCATGATCTAGATCCTCTAGAATTACCAAATTATATGTTCAACTTCCTTTTTCTCAACTCGGAGTTAAATAAATAAAAAAAAGCTACCCGTATCTGTCCAAAGGACATCACAAAACACGAGGATAAGTCAGAAAATAAAGAGCCAAAGAAATCTGAGCTAAGAAAAAGGCAAGTGTGTGCATAGATTGAAGACTTTTTATTAAAGTCAGAAAATCCAAATCCAACAGAATCAAATGACAATATATCACATGCCCCACATGAGTGGGACGTTTTTGGACACGATCTAAAGTGTAAAGCAGAATCCAACTTTGCATGGATACGTGTCCTAATCCTAATTTTTGGACACGATCTAAAGTGTGATTTCACATGCCTTTTGAGAAATCACAGGTGCCTTTGTGATATTACACGTGCCTTTTGCGTTGCAGCCTAAACTACACAAGTGTTCTTGAGGATATCTACCGACAACATATATCGACCTTAATAAGAATTCATTATCATACGACACGTGTGTAAAAAGAAAATAATTGATTCAATACTATCTATATATAAAGTTTAGCTTTTATAATTTATTTTAATTATATTTTTAATAAAATTTAAATTATAAAAACCAAACATGTCCTCCTCATAAGTAATTATTTAATATTTAAAATTTTATTTTGCATAAGTTTTCAAAAAGATTTTAGAATACCAAGTATCGTAATTTTAGATAAGTAGATATGTGACGCGAAAAGGAGTGTTCAACCAAAAAGGTGTTCCTTTTATAAAGTATGGCACATGCTCTTGTTAAAAAAAATCAAATATCAAGTATAAGTGTTTATTATCACATTTGTTAAAATCAATCTTAAATTGCAACAAAAATAAATTAGTCATGCGTGTGGCAAAAAAAACTATTTAATTTTGTTTTAAAAAAATGAAAAGTCAAGTATAAGTATTTATTGTCACATTTAGTAAAATGAATCTTAACTTGTAGAAAAATAATAAATTAGTCGTGCGTGTGACAAAATTAGTTAGCAAAATATGATCATCGTATGAAACTTAGATTTAATTATTAACTATAGTTTTTCAATGAATTTAAATTTGTTAAAACCAAAAAATGAGTAAAGATAAAGTTAACGATATTACATTATGTAATATCAAGTTTGGACTTTATAATTTATTTTGGCTATTTTTTTTAGTAAAGTTTAAATTTTGAAAACCAAACATGACTTTGTGCGTAGTTATTTATTAATTAAGATTTATATTTTAGGTCATTTTTTGAAACATTTCTTAAAATGTCACTTGTCACCATTTTAGATAGGTAGTTGGTTGCACCAAGATATTACACGAAAAGAAGTGTTCTCATTATAAGTAGTATAGATAGATAGTAGATATAGATGAAAGGATTATGTGACACTGCCTAAGTAATTTTCGTCATCTAAAAAGTCCCTTAAATACATGCGTTCTGGTCATTAAATTCGGACATTGTAACCCTTTTGTTAATGAACAATAAGAAAATGGATGAGACCAACATGTGCATATTCCTATCTTGTTTGAACAATATTTGAAATTGTAAACTTACATAGGTACCAGAAACTAACTACACAATTTTATCAACCTAGTGCTATTTTCACAGCCTTTTTAGCTGGTGTTAAGGGTCTTTTTGATGACGTGGTAGGGGTTTGACGTTCAGATATGCGATTCATTGAAGTTGTGAGACACAAGGATATACCATCCCATTGAGATCTAAGCAAGGGGTGGAACCAAATTATACACATACCGAGTAACTGTCCGGTTGGAGCACGGTTAACCGAATGGTTAGTTAGAGTATGCTCTTTTTGTAAAATTACCAGTTTAGCGTACAGAATGTTGGTTGGTTTTCCTACCAACATGCCATAGGCCAATACAGATATTCTCCCAACAAATGGCAGAGAACTGAATGGTCCGAGTGTGTGGTTTTTCTCCCAACGCCAATTTGAAGGTTACCCCATCGGCTTGACTGTACCATATACCTCATGCCCGTAACTACGAAATTAATAATGGGTGATCATCAGTACATATACAAATCGTTTAATATACCAAGAAACTGGGAGGAATCTCTAGTACAAGGCATGGAGTTGAGTGCACAACTGGAAGATAGCCATGTGACTTGGAGGACCAACTGTTTCTCTTGAATGGGTGGGTCAGGGTGAGACGTGCATGTGTGTATATATATATATATATATATATATATATATATATATATATATATGGGAGCCGATCCACACCCACCGGTGGAGAAATAAAATTTCTCCACCAAACCGCTACAAAGAATAGCGGTTGGTATTTTTGATTGTAAATACACAACCGCAACAAAGTGTTGCGGTTGCGCCCCCTCGATGGACCCCCTTCCCCCCATGGCCCCCCTCCCCCTTCCCTCCATCTCCCCCCACCCCCCACCCCCTGCCCAACCGCAACAAAGAGTTGCGGTTGGCCCCCTTCACCCACGTGGTGTCCCCCTCGGCAGCCACGTGGCCTTCCCCTTCCCCCATGGCCCCTTTCCCCCGTCCTCCCCTCGGCCGCCACGTGGCCTCCCCTTCCCCCATGGCCCCCTCATCCTCCCCTCCCCCATGGCCCCCCCATGCCCCCAACCGCAACAAAGTGTTGCTGTTGGCCCCTTCCCCCGGTCCCCCTTCCCCCGCCACGTGTCCCCGTCCCCCTCTTCCCCCGCCACGTGGCATCCCCTCCCCCCGCCACGTGGCCCCGTCCCCCCACCATGCCCAACTGCAACAAAGTGTTGCGGTCCCCCCACCCCCACCCCACGTGGTGTCCCCCCCGTGATGCCCCCCATGGCCCCCCTTCCCCCCGTGATGGCCCCTTCCCCATGGCCCCCCGTTCCCCCTCCCGTGATGCCACGTGGTCACTCACGGATTTTTTTCTGTCTTCTTTCTTCTCTTTCCTTCTCTTTTTTCTCTTTATAAACTCTCCTCCCCGAACCCTTTCTTCCACTTTTCTTCCACTCTCCATCATCTTTACCAACTATCTTCGTACTCCATATCTCACCTACAACAATACAAACAAAAAAATTTGATGCTAGAAGCTCGGTGGATAACTGCTAGAAGATCGGTGGATTTTTCTTTAAATATATCAAGTCAAAACAAGTAAGTATTTTTTGGGTTTTTCTTGTAATTCAATTCAATGTTAATTTCAAAGTTCAAAAATAGTCATTGTAGACTCAAATCGAAGATAACGAAAAATACAAATTGAAGGAAACAAAAATCAGATCAATCCGAGATCGGATGAGCGGTATTACATTTATAGATTCCAAAATAGTGATTTTTAGGGCGTCTAAATTAGGATTTTTCACGAATTTATAAAAAAATAGCTAGAGCTAGATTTTGCCAAAGTACGAAAAAGAGACCTAGTTATTTTTAAAAGATCTATATCAGGGAAAGAGTTCTGACTTTTTTAAATATTGGAAAGGGGTTAACTGATACGGGGAACCTTGAAACTTTGCACTGTAATTTAAAATATCAAGCCAGCGCGATTTCACGCAAAACTTTTATGAGAACCCTAGGATGTTGGGAAGTTCCATCCCCCAGGATTTCGGGCCATTATGAAGTCGTTAGCTATTTTTTTGGTGGAACGGGCTTTTAAGTGCTCGATCCGGACACCTAGTGTTGTCAAACGGGCCGGGCGGCCCGCGGGCTGGCCCGACCCGGCCCGGTTCTGGCCCGGGCTGGCCCGGCCCCGACGGTGAACAGTAACGGCCCCAGCACAGCGGGCCTGGGGCCTGGGCCTGGACCAGGCCGTCCATTGCTGTGAAAAAGCCCGGCCCGGCCCGGCCCGAAAACGGGTTTGGCCCGGCCCGGGTCTGGCCCGGGTCTGGCCCGGTCTGCGGCCCGGTCTTCGGCCCGGATCTGGCCCGGGGCTGGCCCGGTCTGCGGCCCGGATCTGGCCCGGGGCTGGCCCGGTATGCGGCCCGGGTTTGGCCCGGTTTTGGCCCCACTTGTTTGAATTTTTTTGTTTTTCCCCCCCTTTCTTCCACCCCTTTTCCAAAATTCCACTTTTACCCCCCCAACAGCAATATAACGGCTAGTTTGGGGGGTATTTTAGTCTAACCTCTATTTTTCAACTCCTTTACACTCTTACCCTCCCCAACAACTATAAACGGATAGTTTGTAGGGGTATTTTGGTCTTTTGTGAAGTTTCTAAAATCTATAAATTCACACCATTTCTCTCTAATTTTTCACACCAATCTTCTTACTCTCTCTTACCTAAACATTCTATATTTCTACAAGCTTTGCTACTATTTTCCTCTCCAATTACTACTCTTGCTAATTACTACTAGTATTTACTAATTAGTACTCTTGTTTATTAATTACTAGTCTTGCTAAATTCTTTTTAATTACTACTCTTGCTAATTACTACTAGTATTTACTAATTAGTACTCTCGTTTATTAATTACTAGTCTTGCTAAATTCTTTTTAATTACTAACTCTCTAATATTTGTTACTCGTTCATTCTTTTAATTGTTATTTCTTATTACTACTCTTATACTTGTGTATTTAGTCACTCTTACAAAGTTTAGCTCGAAATATGGCTGGATTATTGAAGAAAATGAGGCGTGCATCGTCATCACGAAAAACATCATCATCATCGCAAGCACCACCACCAGCACAAGCGCCAGCGCCACGGCCATCACAAACACCAATCCAAGCACCAACACAACCATTCGTTCCTGGACGAATGAGTACAGGCTGTATGATAGATACCCAAGCCAATTGGGAGTTCAATCAAAACATTCCACATTTTGAATACACGCCTGATGAAGACCCCCCGCATTATAGTCAAGGACGCAGCTCGGTTGGCGAAGCTACTACTCCGTGGCATAATCTCAACCCTATGCCTGGTCATGATGAAGAAGGGCCGAGCAATGCCTCCGGTAATGAGCCAGAAGTCCAAAAGGGGAAAAAAAGAAAGCCGAGTGTTGGAATCATTTCGATGTAGTTACGGTGGACGGCATCCGAAAAGCTCGATGTAAGTACTGCGCTAAATTATTTTCGTCTGGTAGTGGTAATGGACATCTTAACAGGCATTACCCTCTGTGTGCACCTCGACAAGGCCACGTCGAACCTACCCAAACGCAGTTATCTTTTGACGGTAAGTTATTTGTTTATAATCAGCGAGAGCAAAGAGACGGTCTCGCTGAATTTGTTATTCATGATGAACAAGCCTTTTCTTTTGCCGATAATCCTAAGCACTCTAGATATATGAACACATACGTTCAACCTTTGTACAAAAAGGTTCATAGAAACACAACTAGATCCGATGCACTCCGACAGTACAATGCTGCTAAAGCACGCCTTATCGATTATTTCGATAAATTTGAAGGTAAAGTTAGTCTTACTTCTGATATTTGGCAATCTCCTTATACTTTTGTTAGTTATTCTTGTGTGACCGCTCATTGGATTGATGTAGATTGGGTTATGCACAAGAGAATCATCGCTTTCGAGCACTTCCCTTATCCGCACGATGGAATGAACATTGCTATTCTTATATTAAAAGCATGCACCACATTTAAAATTAAGGATAAGATTATGAGTGTTAGTTTTGATAATGCTTCTAATAATAAAGTTGCTGTTGCAGCTTTAAAGGAGACGCTTCAACCTGTACTTAACGGTGAATTATTTCATGTTCGCTGTGTTTGTCACATTATTAATTTAATTGTTCAAGATGGTTTAGCTGCTGCAGGAGATATTCTTCTCAAAATGAGGGGTATGACAGCGTATGTTAATAGCTCGAGTCCGAGAACACAACAATTTAAAACGTTGTGTGTTCAATATAATATGCCTCGCAGGAGAGCAGTTACAGATGTGGTCCACAGGTGGAACTCTACATACCACATGCTTTTACACATTCTGGCATACCGAGAAGTCTATACGCATTTTCTACTAACCCAGTTCCCAGCCGGCTTGCCAACTCAAGAGGAATGGCAGATGGCCACATACCTAGCTGAATTTTTGGAGGTATTCTACACGTCTACCAATTTATTGTCTGGTACGTACTATCCCACCTCTCCTCTCGCTGTAATAGAAATTCTGAAGATGGCTACAATGTTAACAAAATGGAGATATATAGGACCCTTTAAGGAAATAGTAAAAGTGATGGATCAAAAATTTAATAAATATTGGAGCAAGCTGCCTGCTATTTTTACTGTGGCTACTTGTTTAGATCCTAGGTTAAAGTTGCATGGCGTGAACGCCTCGATACAAGAGATATCGAAATTAATGTGCTACACAGCAGAGGAGACAACCGCATTCACAGCAAAAGTGAGCAAGAGGTTTGAGGACTTGTTCAACGTCTATCGTAATTCTGCTGACGTGCGCGGGCGAGCTACATCATCATCCACTGTTGAGAGGTATTATGCGCCATACCTTCAGGGCTTTGAACATCTAGTAGCAAGACAACTACCAGGTGAAGGAACTTCTAATTCGGCAGGTTCGTATACTTTTTCCTCTTTTAATGAGATTGGTGTATATGCAAATACTGATCATTATTCTGATTTATCAAGGCAAGAACAGGTTAATTTTAATTTGTTAAATTTTTGGAAACAAAATCAAAACATGTATAAAACTTTATCCCAAATTGCACGGGATGTACTGCCAGTGCAAGCCTCCACAGTTGCTTCAGAGTCGGCATTTTCAGCTAGCGGGAGGGTTTTGGATGACAGGAGGAGTCGTCTTAACCCCGAGTCGCTCGAGCTATGTGTATGTTGGAAGGATTATCTTGATGCGAAATACCGCGAGCAAGATAAACCGATTGATGATAGGAAGAGCAGTGACTCGGATATTGAAGTACTTCTGGATGATTAGGTAATTTGTTTTTATTTTCCTCTTTTGATCCTTTTGGTTGACGTTGCAGATTTCTTGATCTTTGATTGCTGATATTTTGGATAGACATTCATTATTATTTTGATTGTTAGAATTTTAAGAATAAATTTTTTCACAAAATATACTTTTTTTTTCATATATATAAAATAAATTTTTACAAGCAAGATATATATTTTTTCGTATATATAAAAAAATAGGTAACTTCGCCTGTTTGTTTACAAGCAGCCGGTCCAAGCCCGGATAAAAGGAGGAGGGCCTATGAATACATTTATTATTTTTCTATATAAATTGTTATGTGTTAAGATTTTATTAATAAAGCTCATCAAGAAGAGTATGAAAATGTTTAACATATAATAAAAAATATAATGGCTAACAAATAAATATGTATATACATACATACATATATATGTATATTACTTATAATGAAATAAAAGGATAAAGATTAGGTTCGTTAAATTGTGAATATTGCCTAGAGATGAAATTTAAAATTGAATAACAAGAAGAAAAAAAAAAAAAAAAAGGGCCCGGGCCCGGCCCAAGCCCGGCCCTAGCTATTGGGCCTAGGGCCTGGGCCTGGACTGGGCCGGGGTTTGCCTTCGGCAGGCCCGGCCCGGCCCGGCCCGGTTGGCAGCCCCCATTGGCCCGGCCCCGGCCCGGCCCCACAGCAGGCCCGACGGGCTTGGGCTGGGCCGGCCCAAGCCCGGCCCTTTGACATCTCTACGGACACCGGTTCGGGATTTTTGGGCGAAAAGTCCGTAGAATACTTTTTAAATCAAGAATGAATTCAGGAAGCTTAAAATAGCATTTCAGTGCACTTTTGAGATCGTTCTAATGCCAGGGGCATTTTGGTAATTTGCCACCCCGAGAGGGGTATTTTGGTAATTTTACGGTGTTAAGTTTTTCAAAGGACTTTCTAGTCCAGAAATGTAAGTAAAACACCTGAAAGGTTGTTTTGAAGCTGGTTTGGGGCGTTAGGGTGATAATGAACCCCCGGGGGCATTTCGGTAATTTGCCGCTCATCGGGGGTATTTTGGTAATTGAACATTGTAACACAACTAGAGGAAATAATAGGAGTGTAAGACACCCAAAAAGTTATTTTACCCTTGTTCTGAGATGTTTGTTGGGTCGATAGTTGCCAGGGGGTATTTTGCTTAAGTTGGGGGTGTTTTGGTAATTCATCCCCTTTAAAATTTGATAAAGGAAATATTTGGTATATAATTGATGTAATACATTTAAAAAGTAGTTTTAAAGCGGTTTTGAGGTGTTGGGGCTGTAGCGGCCATCAGGCGGTATATTGCTAAATAACCACGTTGGCGCTAAATTTTAGGGAACTAGCGTAATTAAGCGTTCGGAGTTGTGAGAAGTGAGGAATTATTTTAATACATTGAAATAATGAGATAATTACTATTGCTAATGCGTTGGTAAGCTAGGTTAAAGATCCATTTATAGTTTTGGAATGTAAATATTATGGATACTAAGTTGGTTTACGATTATATTTTGTTCTTAGATATATGGATTTCAACGCCGGACCTCATGATACAACAATCCTATACGATGACGATGACCACGTCGCGAGGCACGTATTTGACGGTGTCGATAGGGGTGTTTTGGAAACAATTCAAAGCACAAGTCACCATGATGAGTGGGTACTAAATGAGGAACAAATACAACTATTACACCGTCAAAATTTATCTATGTTCACCGATCCCGGGATTTGGTCTCGACACGACGATTGCCTTATATCCGCTCTAGTTGAACGATGGAGGAGCGAGACGAACTCATTTCACTTCCGGTTTGGTGAAATGACTATTACATTAGAGGACGTCGGATTTATACTTGGAATCCCATGTCACGGCAAACCCATTACTTCGAGCAAAACGTCTGCATCCATAGCGAAGATGGCTAGGCAGTATTTTTTGGGAATTCCGAGGGAAGCTCTTACAACGAACGGCATCAAACTTAAATGGCTGAGAGAGCAGTATTGCGTGCTACCGGATGAATACACTCCTCACGATTTTGTGACGTATACGAAAGCATTCCTTCTGTATATTATTGGAGCCATATTACTTCCGACGCATTCGAAAAACACGGTGCATCCGAAGTATATGGTGTTCTTGGAGGATCTTGAGGAGGTATACTCGTATTCGTGGGGTTCAGCTGTCCTTGCGCACCTATATCGAGCACTGCACAAAGCTACGAGAAAGGGTGCCAAGTCCATTGCCGCCTGCCTCACTCTATTACAGGTTTGAGCATTTATTTTCTTGGTTGACGTGTCAATATATTCTAGCCTTAATGTGCTAATTCCAGATAATGTTTGCATTCACAGGTTTGGTCTTACGAGAGGCTACCCACGGGTCGTCCACAACCGCGGGAATATTCCGATGAGACGTGGCCTAGGGTGTGGGCCTGGGGGCCTACGACCAACCGGAGGAGACGGGTAGACCCGCACCACCATCTAAAGTTCTATCGGGGGGAACTAGAGATACTCAATGCATCCCAGGTGACGTGGCAGCCATATAGCAAGGTGATGCATCGGTTGGATGAGTGGTGTTGGCAACTTCCGGTGTCGTACGTGCTGGCAGGTTTGGTTCGGGTGCCGCTTATTCACTTCGAAGTATGTGAGTTTCAGATGCCCGATCGAGCTATGAGGCAAGCTGGCTGTCTACAAGGGATACCAAAACCCGCTGTAGACATGCGGCCATACAGGAGTGGTCGAGGGCCGAACTTCGAGGTGCCTGATGCCTTGAATTTGTTGAGCGACGAGGTGCAACAGTGGAATACCTGGCAAGAAACATATGATAGCCTTGTATCGCTGAAGGCCGACAGCATCAGCATT
Organism: Escallonia herrerae; assembly: GCA_033070095.1. Taxonomy (NCBI): domain Eukaryota; kingdom Viridiplantae; phylum Streptophyta; class Magnoliopsida; order Escalloniales; family Escalloniaceae; genus Escallonia; species Escallonia herrerae. The sequence goes on along the minus strand of JAVXUP010001897.1, from coordinate 6,934 downwards.
GAGGAGTACCTGCAATGGTTTCTCAAGGTGACGCGCACGAGGGTGAATCGCCCTTCCCAGGTGAGGAAGACATCGTATGCGCCACGTGAGATCTATGACCAGTTCTGGGCATTGAACATTGTAAGTCATGCTAGTGTTGTTTCAATTTTTATTTGCGCACCTTATCTACCATGCCTGAAATGATTAGCCATATTTTGTATGCATGTTTTTTAGGTTGACCAGGGCACTGAGGTGTTCAAGCAGCTGGAGGGGTTTGACTGGTTTGTCGCGCAGGCTCCTGACAATCTCAAGAGGTCCATTGAGAGGTACAAGACTGAAGTTCAAAACTTTAGTCTTGCGTACCGGGGTTACCAAGGGGAGCCGTCTAGTCGCTTGCCTCCTGACGCGTACGACTATCAGCCCCAGAGTCAGGTGTGGGAGTCGTCTACTCGCTTCCCTCCTGACGCGTACGACTATCAGCCCCAGAGTCAGGTGTGGGAGCCGTCTACTCGCTTCCCTTCTGACGCGTACGACTATCAGCCCCAGAGTCAGGTGTGGGAGCCGTCTACTCGCTTGCCTCCTGACGCGTACGACTCTCAGCCCCAGATTCAGGTGACCCAAGTAGGAATCCAGGCATCGCGCCCAAGCATCCGGTCGGATAAAGGACAACCGACGAAGCCATTGAGTCCGGCCAAAAGGGATTGGATCGACCGGCACTACTTTGGGCATGAGCCAATCGCTACAGCAGACTTTCTGTTGCTTCATTCCTAGCTCACTCAGATCTAAGACTGTTGGCGCCGAACACAGATATTTTGAATTTTCTCATTGACGCTTATATAGATCTGTTGCGTGTTAGAGAGCTAAATTATAACCCCTGCCAAACTTTGAAGCTCAACATGTATGCCTCTTTTGTTATCCCCTTCATGGTGAATAGCATGAAGGAGTTCACAGAATGGAGGAGGAAGCGAGGGACAAGCAAGGGTGAATGGCGACCATCTGCAAACGTGCTTTCCTACTTGAACGCGGACTATCAATGTCACGCAGCTGATGCGAACCTAATCATGCTACCTGCTCTTCATGCAAGCCACTTCTTCCTATTAGTTCTCTTTCCAGAGAATAAAGTGGTCCACATATACGATAGCCTAAGGGAAGACAGACCTGGTCAGCAGCTGGCGCAGATGTACTCCACGTACATCAATGCGGTGGTTAGTTTATATCTTGACCTTCGCTCATAGTCTATTCTTCTTGTTACATAGGCTTGATAACCTTTTTTATTGTTGGATGCAGACTACTATCATTCCACTAGCGTGTCGACATTTTAAGGGGGAAGCCATCACGAGCAAAACCATGATAGATCCTTGGACGGTCGTGACGATAGAAAACCGACCAAAGCAATATAACAGTCATGATTGCGGGATTTACGTCCTCAAGTACATGGACTACATAGCTCGCTCAGATGTGCTCGAATATGAAACGTGGTCTCGAAACGATGCCTTGACGTTTAGATATAGGATAGCCTGGGAGCTGAAAAAGGGTGTAGCTAGACGCCTTCCTTACCATTATCCTGAGATGTAGTAGACGTTCGTATGTGTTTATTATTACTATTGTTGGATTTTGGATATTAAGGTTTGAAATTAAATTAATGTGTCTCGGTTTTTTTTCGAAATTGATACAAATGGGCTAACTAGCGTGCCTAAGGTTTAATGAGCAAAAAAAAAGTGACAAAAAAAATTACGTAATTTTTCGGAAGTTATGAATTGGGCCCTAAAGTGTGCCCGAACAGGCCCTTCCTAGGAAAACCAAAAAAATAACGTGTCTCGGTTTTTTCCGAAATTGATACAAATGGGCTAACTAGCGTGCCTAATGTTCAATGAGCAAAAAAAAGTGACAAAAAAAATTACGTAATTTTTCGGAAGTTATGAATTGGGCCCTAAAGTGTGCCCGAACAGGCCCTTCCTAGGAAAATCCAAAAAATAACGTGTCTCGGTTTTTTCCGAAATTGATACAAATGGGCTAACTAGCGTGCCTAAGGTTCAATGAGCAAAAAAAAAGTGACAAAAAAAATTACGTAATTTTTCGGAAGTTATGAATTGGGCCTAAAGTGTGCCCGAATAGGCCCTTCCTAGGAAAACCCAAAAAATAACGTGTCTCGGTTTTTTTCAAAATTGATACAAATGGGCTAACTAGCGTGCCTAAGGTTCAATGAGCAAAAAAAAAGTGACAAAAAAAATTATGTAATTTTTCCGAAGTTATGAATTGGGCCCTAAAGTGCCCAAATAGGCCCTTCCTAGGAAAACTCAAAAAATAACGTGTCTCGTTTTTTCCGAAATTGATACAAATGGGCTAACTAGCGTGCCTAAGGTTCAATGAGCAAAAAAAAAGTGACAAAAAAATTACGTAATTTTTCGAAGTTATGAATTGGGCCCTAAAGTGCCCGAACAGGCCCTTCCTAGGAAAACCCAAAAAATAACGTGTCTCGTTTTTTCCGAAATTGATACAAATGGGCTAACTAGCACGCCTAAGGTTCAATGAGCAAAAAAAAATGACAAAAAAAATTACGTAATTTTTCGGAAGCTATGATTCCACAAACCAAATCACAAATTTAAACATTATAAAAGTTCAATTTATACAACTGAAACATTAACCCTAACACTGATCATCATCATCGTCCTCCTCGACCATACTGCCAGGTTCGATACCTAACACTTTATAATGGTTTCTCTTGTCATGATCAGTCATCTTATTACACAACGCACACTTTCGCAATTTTTTTTGACCCGTTGCTTCTTCAATCGGATTCTTCATGCGTATTGCTCGTTTTCGCCCTTTTGTTTGAGAAATAATCGGATCAAAAATGTCGTCCTCCTCACCTTGCAGGCTAGTGCCGTCAATGACTGGCTGTGAAGCTCGATTGAATCTACCGGCTGGAGTCGTCCGACTAGTCGGAGTGTCCTGTCTTTCTGGTAATGCCATCCTAAACTGTGCAAGGTTAGCCTTATCCCGTGCGGCTGCTTCAACTTGATACCTGTACCCATCAAATGTTGACGTTGCATCCAATGATAAACCGTGCATGATGTTACAAAGGTGATTATATCGCAGCGTCTCAGATTGCTCGAAATCAACTGAAACATTGGGCACGTAAGGAATGTGACCGTGGACTCTATTGGCTTCCTTCGTCCACCGTTCCAAGATATACTGTGGAGGGATTTCACGAGCATTCTTGGCGCTAAAAACCCTCAACGCGTGTCGACAAAGTATACCTTTATGCTCAAACAGTTGACAGTTGCAATTAACCAACCCGGTGTCCATACAAACTGCTACGGTAAAATGTCTTCTGCTCCTCGGAGCCGACGAAGAGCACGGATTGGCGAAATTCGTCACATTTGTCAAAGCATAAACCTTGATCACTCTGGTGGAATACTCGTGCAACTTTGTCATGCTATATTGATTCGACTTTAGTAGTTCCTCTTGAAACTGTCTAAACATTTCCTTGGTATAGACTTGAGCCGCATGAGCCTCCAAAGGTGAAAAAACTACTATGGCTCTTTCTCTGTAAACTGTAGCCGCGTCGGCTTCTCTCTCAAGGAAAAATTGCTTGTCAAGGGCTTTCTGCATCTCTAGTACGAACTCTGTTATACTTGAAGAATGGCCTACGTACCCATCAAAGAATGCATTCATACCTTCGCTTCTCGAGGTCGTAGTCATTCCGGCTGCAAAAAACTTCTTGGTGTAGGCACCGACCCACTGTGTCTTGATCTCATACAACGATTGTAACCATTCATGATTGTGCAAATGGTAGTCATCCATTAACTTGGCCCACCTCTCCTCGAACACGTCTACCGTCAACGATTTCTTCACACATGTATTAAAGTCAGTCTTGAATGTCGGATGGTTTGCATATACATTGTGAAGCCGTTCGGGATATTTGTTGCTTATGTGCCATGTGCACAGGCCATGGTGAGTATCTGGAAGGACCTTAGCGATTGCATTTTTCATTGCCAGATCTTGGTCGGTGATGATGGTCTTTGGAGGAATATGATACATTGCTTTAAGCCACGTTTCAAATAACCACGTAAATGACTCCTCCGTCTCATCCCTAAGCAGGGCAAAGCCAAACAAGATTGACTGATAGTGGTGGTTCACCCCGGTGAACGGAGCAAAAGGCATAGAGTACTTATTTGTGCGGTATGTGGTGTCAAACGTCACAACATCCCCAAAATTTTGGTAAGCAGCTCTAGAACGGGCATCCGCCCAAAATATAGTACTAATGCGGTTCTCATCATCCAGTTGGAGACTATAGAAAAAGCCAGAATTCTCACTCTGAAGGTGCCTGAAGATATCAAGTGTAGCTTGAGAATCACTCTTACCGAAAGACTCTCTCCTCTGAGCACGAAGTTCATTTCGAAGGTCTACTTCGTTGAAACTCAACTTGTCAATCCCCCCAGACTGGCTTGAGAAAACCCCCATCATTCTAGAAGGTGGAATTTTAGCCTCGGCCATTGTAAATATCAGTTGTCTGTGTGCCGCGCTTATTTCTCGGTGTTGATGAATTTGACCAATCTTACTAGGGGTCATCAACTGATGATTATGGCTCAACTCCACTCCCGTCACAACCCAATGGTTTTCATTTTCGGTGTACTGCATACACATGGGCCTTGCAGCCAGTACCCGGAAATGTGTCGCGTTTTCTTTGTCTTGATGGCCCTTCGTCACTGATCCGAACAACCGGGGGTACATACGGTGCTCCTCTATGACACTCAAATAGTCTTCCACAAATTTGATCTGTATTCGCCCGTTTTCTAGTAGTCTTAGTTCTAATACCGAAACCTATCGTTTTCGAATATGCTCTATAGTATGCTTCAACTTCGTCCAGTGTTTGAAAAACTTGACCCAAGTAAGGTGGATCAGAATCTTCACAAAAAGTATTTCCTCCAGTTGCATCCATATTTATACTGAAATCTAAAAAATAAAAATTATATCATTCTCAACAAGTCATAGAATTAAATAAAATAAAAATAAAGACTCTTTCCTCCAGTTGTGGAAAATTTTACAATGTTCAATTACCAAAATACCTCCGATGAGCGGCAAATTACCGAAATGCCCCCGGGGGTTCATTATCACCCTAACGCCCCAAACCAGCTTCAAAACAACCTTTCAGGTGTTTTACTTACATTTCTGGACTAGAAAGTCCTTTGAAAAACTTAACACCGTAAAATTACCAAAATACCCCTCTCGGGGTGGCAAATTACCAAAATGCCCCTGGCATCAAAACGATCTCAAAAGTGCTTTGAAATGCTATTTTAAGCTTCCCGAATTCATTCTTGATCTAAAAAGTATTTTACGGACTTTTCGCCCAAAAATCCCGAACCGGTGTCCGGATCGAGCGCTTAAAAGCCCGTTCGGCCAAAAAATAGCTAACGACTTCGGAATGGCCCGAAATCCTGGGGGATGGCTTCAAAACAACCTTTCAGGTGTTTTACTTACATTTCTAGATTAGAAAGTCCTTTGAAAAACTTAACACCGTAAAATTACCAAAACACCCCTCTCGGGGTGGCAAATTACCAAAATGCCCCTGACATCAGAACGATCTCAAAAGTGCATTGAAATGCTATTTTAAGCTTCCCGAATTCATTCTTGATCTAAAAAGTATTCTACGGAGTTTTCGCCCAAAAATCCCGAACCAGTGTCCGGATCGAGCGCTTAAAAGCCCGTTCGGCCAAAAAATAGCTAACGACTTCGGAATGGCCCGAAATCCTGGGGGATGGCTTCAAAACAACCTTTCAGGTGTTTTACTTACATTTTTGGACTAGAAAGTCCTTTGAAAAACTTAACACCGTAAAATTACCAAAACACCCCTCTCGGGATGGCAAATTACCAAAATGCCCCTGACATCAGAACGATCTCAAAAGTACAATTAAATGCTATTTTAAGCTTTCCAAATTCATTCTTGATCTAAAAAGTATTCTACAGACTTTTTGCCCAAAAATCCCGAACCGGTGTCCGGATCGAGCGCTTAAAAGCCGTTCGGCCAAAAAATAGCTAACGACTTCGGAATGGCCCGAAATCCTGGGGGATGGCTTCAAAACAACCTTTCAGGTATTTTACTTACATTTCTGGACTAGAAAGTCCTTTGAAAAACTTAACACCGTAAAATTACCAAAATACTCCTCTCGGGGTGGCAAATTACCAAAATACCCCTGGCATCAGAACAATCTCAAAAGTGCATTGAAATGCTATTTTAAGCTTCCCGAATTCATTCTTGATCTAAAAAGTATTCTACGGACTTTTCGCCCAAAAATCCCGAACCGGTGTCCGGATCGAGCGCTTAAAAGCCCGTTCGGCCAAAAAAATAGCTAACGACTTCGGAATGGCCCAAAATCCTGGGGGATGGAACTTCCCAACATCCTAGGGTTCTCATAAAAGTTTCGCACGAAGATCGCGCTGGCTTGATATTTTAAATTACAGTGCAAAGTTTTAAGGTTCCCCGTATCAGTTAGCCCCTTTTCAGTATTTGAAAAAATCTGAAATTTTTTCCTGATATAGATCTTTTACAAATAACTAGGGTCTCTTTTTCGTACTTTGGCAAAATCTAGCTCTAGCTAGTTTTTATAAATTCGTGAAAAATCCTAATTTAGATGCCCTAAAAAATCGCTATTTTGGAATCTATAAATGTAATACCGCTCATCCGATCTCGGATTGATCTGATTTTTGTTTCCTTCAATTTGTATTTTTCGTTATCTTCGATTTGAGTCTACAATGACTATTTTTGAACGTTGAAATTAACATTGAATTGAATTAAGAAAACCAAAAAATACTTACTTGTTTTGACTTGATATATTTAAAGAAAAATCCACCGATCTTCTAGCGATTATCCATCGAGCTTCTAGCGTCAAATTTTTTTGTTTGTATTGTTGTAGGTGAGATATGGAGTATGAAGATAGTTGGTAAAGATGAT